>JAQFVV010001136.1:0-106141 GCA_028023455.1 Epiperipatus broadwayi
TTCGCACATTTCATAAACAAGTTGCACAGTTTCTCCACCACACTCAAAAAGCAGCACCACAAGTGGGCTCAGGGCCTGTCATAATGGATTCGAATACAGCAGATTGACTACGCAACCAAATATGATGGAGCCCAAACCCGCCATCACCATAGCAACATCTTTTCAGGCCACGGTGGTCAGAGAGAGAGAAGAGACTACGTGAGATTTATAAATAAATTAACAGCTAGCATTTGGAACGTCTTAATAGATATGTGTATAACCCAGACAATACGAGACAATGAGATGAATCAGAAAATAAACACTAACGTAAAGAATTGATTAAATTAACATGATTTATTAAGTGGCTAAATATGATTTCTGGCACTATTTATTTATTAAATAGTGGTGTCAAATGGTTAACTACAATTGATTAAATCATTTTACTCGTTAATCTATAACCTGGGTCAATTATCGCTTACGAATGTGCCCTACTAAACCTTGAATACATGCGAAGCCCAAGAATAAGAGTACTGGAATTATTTATAATAAAAGATATTAAATAGTTTTACGATAAAGGCTGACTTCAGAATAAATGCAGAGCGGCTCCAATGAGCTTGGCAGCAGCGACTTGCTTAGTGTGAAAATATATGTGTGAGTATGATATTATCTTAAAGTACTTAAAAAGGGATTCAGTGGTACTCGCAAGGTTTAGGAAACGATGGAGGGTGGTAGTCCATTTAAACTATAGGAACTTTGTGACGACAATAAAGAAATAAATCATAAAATCAGATGCATATGTTGCACCCCACATTGGTCTCGGCCGTAGCCCTAAAGATCGGAGTATGCTAGCATATGGCTGCAAAGAACTGCGTCAGCATTCCCAGGTGTGACGCTCTGGTACACACATTGACTGGAAACCACAGGAAGAAGTAAAGGGGAAACGGACTTGGCCATTTAAAGCCCTTTTAAAGAACAAAGTGATCTCAACATCGAATACCCTTGCCAGCAACACTAAAATATATATATAATCGATTCAAAAAAAAGGAGACATAACAAAAGATTGGGCACATAAGCAATTCACTGCATTGATGAAAAGCGTCTACACTCTCCCAAACTCAGAATAACAATAGAAATACTTAAAACAACTAATGGGGTTTAACATTAAAAGGACGGTGTGAGTGCGAGAATTTAAGTAAAATGTAATTAACCCACGCACTCCCACATCTGCCAATAGTTATTCCCACACCTCGCATACATCCTGGAAGATTATGAATCAAATCTAGGTATTATAAAGAAAATAATATAGTCATTGAACGAGCGGCTTACTAAATCTCATTTAAGGGAGGGACTCATGAACGTAAAATTACATTCTTTATAAGGAATGGGAGTATCATTAATTAAGATTTGTTTCGCTCGGTCGATGCTATGCAAGCCCATAAAATACGCAAATAAAACAATTTAAATTTGATATTAACCCAAGGTTTAGATCGAGCAATAAATTTAAATATACATTTTAAAACATACATGATAATAAGTGTGGCGAGAAAAAGGGAGTTTGTTTTGCTATAGCGGGTTTTAGATCACAAAAGCTCTTGGGTTAATTTTGTTACCTTTCAGTTGCTTAGGTGGTTGAAGCTGGAGCACATTTCAGGAGTGGATCAGATTTAGCAGCATGTTAATTCAGTCTCTGTTTGCAGCAGCATAGGCGGTTCCTTAAGGCATATTGGTGATGCATCAGATGGTACATCAGCAGCGGCCAGCTATTTCCGAAAGGAAAATAGCCACAGTGCCGACTCTACTCAGTCATATTGGTGGTTCTATGATAGGTCAGCATTTTGTACATTTTCTTGAAAGCGGATTATTTAAGTCACGGATGGTCGGTAAGCAAAACATCAGGATCAGCATTCTGAAAATAATAGTTCAGACCGTCCGAATTCTCAGAATAAAAAAAATTATAACCTCAGAAAATAAAATCAAAACGCAAAATTAAACAGCAGAAAAACAGCATCAGAATCAGCTTTTGTTTCCTCCCTCTCTTCTAAACAAAAGAAAAACATTCAATATATACTGTTACTCTTATAAAAGAACCTGCCTTGGGGCATGACAAACCTTTAACCGTTTACATTCTTATCAATTAGTTATTTCTTATCTGAACATCAGAAGGAATCCATTTTAAGGTTTTTTTCTTTTAGTTTACAATTATAAATTCCAGTAAATGCTCAGATTGAAAGAAGATTAAAACATTTATTTCATTCTGTTGAAGACTTTTGCTAATTGGAAATTCCTAAGTAGACATACGAAGTGTGAATTTATAATCCAAAATGTTTTACTTAAAATCTATTATATTCTCAACCTAGCCTTATTTTATATAATCTTCAATGGCGGGAACTTTATAATTTTAGAAAAATATTAAATTATTTCACATTTAGATTGTAATTGCATGAATCCATTTATAAACTACTTTTAATAATTATTATTTTACCTACAATAGAAGATAAATATTGCAACACAATATTTTTAAAATAAATGAACTCAACAACCACAATCCAATAATATAATTCCAATGATTGATATTAATATTTAACAGTTATCATCGTAGTCTGTGTGTAGTTTTACCTATATAACCTTTTAAATGAATATGTAAACATGCACATACTCGACATTTATATATCACTAAAAATAAAGGGTTGAAAATTGGACTCCACGAGTAATACTGCCTACGTGGTTTATTTTAGGCGGGATTTTAGTATATAAATGGCCGTACAGACACACCATGAACGATTTAAGATTCGAATTTAGGTATAAGGGTAGGTGAAATGTAAGAGAAAGGTGAAACGAAGACTTGCAGAGCAATCTTCCTGTTTCACATTCCCTTAGTTACGAAAAAAAATTTAAAAAAAAAAGTTTACATAAAGGTCTACCGAGGAATCTCTTTGACAAACAAATAATATTGACTAGCCAAGTCAGCCCAACAGAAATCTAAAAAAAAATATAAGGTAACAATACATCTTTGTTTTTTTTCCTTTTTTTTTTTTAAATGAGGGGATAAATTCAAAGATACAAATATATATAGATATATACCCGGATCAAATTTTTTTTTTTACTAGGGTTTTAACTCTAACGAAGATTTTGGTAAACTAATCACTAACTTACGCACGGATAACATTGAAACTACCTAACTTCTAAATCTTACAGAGAAAAAAAAACATTGTTGTCTTTGTCACATCCGAATTCAGGTCCATGTCCATGAGTTTCTTCATTTAATATGCCCCTGGGTCTGGTGGGTGATGGTTGGCTCGGTTCTTAAACGGCGGCTGTCTTGGGTTGTTAGTTTTGTTAATTTTGTCAGGGGGCTCTTTGGCCAAAGTGGTAAAATCGAGCATGGTCAAAAATTTGGCCATCTCCTCAATGCTTATAATTCTGCTCCCTATCATCAATTGCTGGATGGCTATCGGCATATTTTGTTGGATGGTGCCGATGATATGGGCATCAGAAAATGCGAATGCATTTAATGTTTTCAAATGATTGGTTTGCCGTATAAAGAATGGAGTGTGAGTTTCCTTTATGGTCCCATATTGTTCTTGGCTGACTGCATTTAATATTTTACTCTGCCGGTCGTCGCTCCAGTAATACTTTAAAAGGATTTTGGTGTAGGCTGTAAAGTCTTCGGGTTTGGCTGTTAACATAGTCCACCAATCCTTTGCATAACTATGTAAGTAGTGACTGGCTATTGTAATCTGTTCATGTGGGCTAGTTCTATAGAAGTAAAAAAAATCCTTTAAACTGTTTAAATGCAGGTGGGGATTTTCTCCAATATCACCGCAAAAGATTTTAACGTTTACCATTTTGGCTAGCTGAGTTTGAATACCTATGTCAAGTGGTATAATTTTGCAACTATTGCTAATGTCTGCAAAAATGGTACTATTGCTGCTGGTCTGGGTTGATGATATATTATCATTTTTGCATATGGCGGTCTTGGCATCTTGGTCCGTTTCATCTTTTCTCATCTGGATATTAATGGGCCGTTCTATTTGGTTTCCCGGATCATCAATTGATACAGCTATAGGGTTTAAGTCTGTTGGTTCTCTTATCGTTTTTCCTTTTGAATCATCTTCTTCCACTTTTACTTCCTTAGATGATTTTGGATCATTAGGGTTTGGCTCTGGATTCCCGTGTTTTTGATTGTACTGTTTTACCCGGAGTGCAAGGGCTGCTTGTTCCCATTTTATATCTCTTATTTCTTTTAAAACCTCTTCAACAAATCCTTGATATTCCTGGTCTCTTTTTCGTTCTTCCTCCTCCCATTTCCTTGCTCATTCTTCACTCTTCTTAAACATATCTATCAGGTACGCAATTTCAAAATTTCCGATTCCAGATCTCTGTTCGGGCTTTATTATTGCTGGTGGAGATTCCACAATTTTGGCTGAGTTTACATCTGGTCCGTGGTCGTATTGATGGTCTTCCATATTTGTTTTGTTTCTACTGATAATGGTTTCTACGATTCAATTCTAAATTACTTACTACAAAATATATATTAATTTGGATTCAGGATTCTGTGCGGTTTACTTTTTATTTTTCTATACTAATGGCTAATCGGCTATTTCCCTTTCGGTCTTTTGGCCTATTTGCTGCTTCTTATATCACCAATGCCTTAACTAACTTTTGCTGTCATAAAATTTATATCATATAAAGTTTTCCATCTGCTGCAAACTAACTCTTATTTTAGTCCTAATATCTAAAGAAAATATGTTTAATATGCTGCTTATTTTGTTATTACTTGAATCTAATTTCTCCAATCTCCTACTCTTATCTATATAATGTTCGCTAGATCCAGGCATATTTATCTTATTTTCCCTCATTTAAAACAAAACGTGCATCTATATAAGTCATATATACAAATATATAAAACAAAATATTTTTACGATCATTTATTTTTAGGACAATTGTTTATCTCCCGATCCCTTCACGTCTGACTGTCTGGTAACACATTTATAATGCATTTTGATTCTCAAAATAATATATACATTTAAGCTTTACATCAATAAAATTTTTAAACTGACAACAAAAATTTATTTTAGAAATAGTTTCATTTATAGAGACTATCCCGGGGCGCCATGTCATCAGTTCAAATAAAATACGGACTGTTATATATATTTAGCCTTGCAAAAAAAATTTTCTTTCGTTTAACTATGGGCGTATTTATTACATTGTAAGGTCGCCTATTTGTCTAGGCTATATCATACGGAAGTATTCTCACTGTATTGCATCTCAAGCTCTAACTTATTTCACGGAGAAAAAGACAAGAGAGAAAAAAAAACTTTTACAACATATATTTTGTCACAATATTCATTTGGAATAACCTTTAGATATTCAACGCCATATTTATAGCGTGATTTTAAATTCTTAAATAATAAACATTACGATAGCGTGACTTTCAATTGTTCAGTAATAACTTATGATCAGCTCGCAACGCACTACAGCAAGTTTAATGGTTTGTCTATCTTTAACTAATATTCAAACGCCCGAGTCAAACAAAACATATATACACATTTTTGCATTTTCAAGGAAGTCTTAAATATATACAATTAATCCTTATTAAGAGTAAAATTACTCACGGGACTTGGAAAAACATTACGGGGTTTAGATTTAAATAATTACACTATTATTTTATATGATATAAAGCACACATTAATAAATATCAACTATAAGGGATTTGCATGTCTAATATAATATATATCAACAGTGGGAAAAAATTTATTCAGGGAATGTGGGTGTTTATCTCGTTGCCCCACGTTGGGCGCCAGTCTCAAAAAAAAATTTACTATGTAACGGTAAGAATTCGCACATTTCATAAACAAGTTGCACAGTTTCTCCACCACACTCGAAAAGCAGCACCACAAGTGGGCTCAGGGCCTGTCATAATGGATTCGAATACAGCAGATTGACTACGCAACCAAATACGATGGAGCCCAAACCCGCCATCACCATAGCAACATATTTTCAGGCCACGGTGGTCAGAGAGAGAGAAGAGACTACGTGAGATTTATAAATAAATTAACAGCTAGCGCTTGGAACGTCTTAATAGATACGTGTATAACCCAGACAATACGAGACAATGAGATGAATCAGAAAATAAACACTAACGTAAAGAATTGATTAAATTAACATGATTTATTAAGTGGCTAAATATGATTTCTGGCACTATTTATTTATTAAATAGTGGTGTCAAATGGTTAACTACAATTGATTAAATCATTTTACTCGTTAATCTATAACCTGGGTCAATTATCGCTTACGAATGTGCCCTACTAAACCTTGAATACATGCGAAGCTCAAGAATAAGAGTACTGGAATTATTTATAATAAAAGATATTAAATAGTTTTACGATAAAGGCTGACTTCAGAATAAATGCAGAGCGGCTCCAATGAGCTTGGCAGCAGCGACTTGCTTAGTGTGGAAATATATGTGTGAGTATTATATTATCTTAAAGTACTTAAAAAGGGATTCAGTGGTACTCGCAAGGTTTAGGAAATGATGGAGGGTGGTAGTCCATTTAAACTACAGGAACTTTGTGATGACAATAAAGAAATAAATCATAAAATCAGATGCATATGTTGCACCCCACATTGGTCTCGGCCGTAGCCCTAAAGATCGAAGTATGGTAGCATATGGCTGCGAAGAACTGCGTCAGCATTCCCAGGTGTGACGCTCTGGTACACACATTGACTGGAAACCGCCGGAAGAAGTAAAGGGGAAATGGACTTGGCCATTTAAAGCCCTTTTAAAGAACAAAGTGATCTCAACATCGAATACCCTTGCCAGCAACACTAAAATATATATATAATCGATTAAAAAAAAGGAGACATAACAAAAGATTGGGCACATAAGCAATTCACTGCATTGATGAAAAGCATCTACACTCTCCCAAACTCAGAATAACAATAGAAGTACTTAAAACAACTAATGGGGTTTAACATTAAAAGGACGGTGTGAGTGCGAGAATTTAAGTAAAATGTAATTAACCCACGCACTCCCACATCTGCCAATAGTTATTCCCACACCTCGCATACATCCTGGAAGATTGTGAATCAAATCTAGGTATTATAAAGAAAATAATATAGTCATCGAACGAGCGGCTTACTAAATCTCATTTAAGGGAGGGACTCATGACATTCTTTATAAGGAATGGGAGTATCATTAATTAAGATTCGCTTCGCTCGGTCGATGCTATGCAAGCCCATAAAATATGCAAATAAAACCAACTTAAATTTGATATTAACTCAAGGTTTAGATCGAGCAATAAATTTAAATATACATTTTAAAACATACATGATAATAAATGTGGTGAGAAAAAGGGAGTTTGTTTTGCTATAGCGGGTTTTAGATCACAAAAGCTCTTGGGTTAATTTTGTTACCTTTCAGTTGCTTGGGTGGTTGAAGCTGGAGCACATTTCAGGAGTGGATCAGATTTAGCAGCATGTTAATTTAGTCTCTGTTTGCAGCAGCATAGGCGGTTCCTTAAGGCATATTGGTGATGCGTCAGATGGTACATCGGCAGCGGCCAGCTATTTCCGAAAGGAAAATAGCCACGGTGGCGACTCTACTCAGACATATTGGCGGTTCTATGATAGGTCAGCATTTTATACATTTTCTTGAAAGCGGATTATTTAAGTCATGGATGGTCGGTAAGCAAAACATCAGGATCAGCATTCCGAAAATAATAATTCAGACCGTCCGAATTCTCAGAATTAAAAAAAATTATAACCTCAGAAAATAAAATCAAAACGCAAAATCAAACAGCAGAAAAACAGCATCAGAATCAGCTTTTGTTTCCTCCCTCTCTTCTAAACAAAAGAAAAACATTCAATATATACTGTTTATCTTATAAAAGAACCTGCCTTGGGGCATGACAAACCTTTAACCTTTTACATTCTTATCAATTAGTTATTTCTTATCTGAACATCAGAAGGAATCCATTTTAAGGTTTTTTTCTTTTAGTTTACAATTATAAATTCCAGTAAATGCTCAGATTGAAAGAAGATTAAAACATTTATTTCATTCTGTTGAAGACTTTTGCTAATTGGAAATTCCTAAGTAGACATACGAAGTGTGAATTTATAATCCAAAATGTTTTACTTTAAATCTATTATATTCTCAACCTAGCCTTATTTTATATAATCTTCAATGGCGGGAACTTTATAATTTTAGAAAAATATTAAATTATTTCACATTTAGATTGTAATTGCATGAATCCGTTTATAAACTACTTTTAATAATTATTATTTTACCTACAATAGAAAATAAATATTGCAACACAATATTTTTAAAATAAATGAACTCAACAACCACAATCCAATAATATAATTCCAATGATTGATATTAATATTTAACAGTTATCATCGTAGTCTGTGTGTAGTTTTACCTATATAACCTTTTAAATGAATATGTAAACATGCACATACTCGACATTTATATATCACTAAAAATAAAGGGTTGAAAATTGGACTCCACGAGTAATACTGCCTACGTGGTTTATTTTAGGTGGGATTTTAGTATATAAATGGCCGTACAGACACACCACAAACGATTTGGGATTCGAATTTAGGTATAAGGGTAGGTGAAATGTAAGAGAAAGGTGAAACGAAGACTTGCAGAGCAGTTTTCCTGTTTCAACACGGACAAAAATTATAGTACATATTTTCTACATTTAATGAAATAGAAATAAATAAATAATAACTCTGATTTAAAATATTGTTTTATAAATTAAACTTTTAAAAGGTCTGAATAAATATAAATATTGTATTATTATTATTATTATTATTATTATTATTATTATTATTATTATTATTATTATTATTATTATTATTATTCTGATTTTGAAATGTAAAAACACCATACTTATTTTTGGAATTTTTTAATTAATTAAACAAAATTTTTATCTATTAAAAATCCCCTAAGTAAAAACATGTATATAGATTCCAAGGGATTAGAGAGATAAGAATAAAATTCTGTTTTTAATCAAGGTGTTGTTATAACACCTCAGATGATTTTATAAAAAGAGCTGATAAAAAATATCAGCCAGTCTAATAGTGATTTTGAAAAGAACAGTTCTGCTTGCAGTTTTATAGAAGAGTTTTTAATATTTTAAGCAGTAGCCAACTAGGCCACTGCAAAGTCTGGATAGTGATTTTGAAGAGAACAGTTTGGCTTGCAGTTTTATAAGACTTAGTAGAAGAGCTAGCTATAAAGTTAGCTCAAGTATTTTGTGAAGAGTTGGTAACTGTAGCAGAAAATAGCCATAGTAAAGCTAGCTGCAAAAATGGCTAGTATAATTATCAAAAGAACTGCCATGAGGATTTAAGAATGCAAGGAAGTGGCTGCTCTACATTTCACTGGAGGAGTTTGAATTTACATGGAGGAAACTGGTCAAGATTCTTTGTAATTTATAGCCGTAAAAGTGTTCTGGAAATCAGCTTTCTGACCTGAAGCTTAAAAAAATCCAAGTATAAGTGGAACTGACTATAGAAAGGAAAAAGCCAACCATACTAGAATTATGTACTTTTACCTGATGATGACAATTTCCTGGAATGACCAAAAACAGCTTGCCCAAGAGAGCAGCTGAATAAAGAAGTAGTTATATGTATGCTGCTGTGTCTACATATGCGAAGAGAAGCACAGATAAACTTGCATACAAAAGTGAATTGTTTTTCAATAATTTATTTGATGGACATTTTAAAATCTATATTTTTAAATTTAAAGACATTGATAATTTGTTAAGAGGTAACCTAATAAAAGCTTTCTAACCTCTGGAAAATTGTCTATATATTTTTTGTAAAAGAATAAAAGAAAGCTATAATAGAATTTGTTAAACTGATTTTTTTTATATATTGATACACACGTATAAGTGTGAGATTTATGTGTTTTCCAAATGAATTAATTATGAAAAAATATAATATTATTGTAACAAGTTGAAATAGATAAAAGTCAGTGTGAGTATATACATGCACACACATATATGTAAAATTTTAATATTTTTTTTTGATTAAATGTCAATTCATTTTTTAAAAAATACTAATTGCATATTATAAATCGCGCATTTGTGCGCACATATGTAAATCAATGTAACAATTTAAATGTTGAATAGTAATTATTTAAATCTCAATGTGATCATTTGAAATTTTATATTGTAATCAAAATCAGAATATTCACACACACATATGTGCGTATATATGTCAATTGTATTGTAAATAACAATGCATGTCAGAAAGACACTTATGTGTAAAATTTTGATCATTTTTCTAAATTAAATGTTAATTCAAACATGTTTATTTTGTATTAAGCCACATGCCTGTGTGCTGAATGGGTTTTAAATAAACCTAATTTATTAATCATGTAACTCAATGTATACTTTTTAAAATCAGAACCCTTATAAGACCTTATTTATTTTTTTATTGTTATTAATAAACTTATTTAATTGTTAAAATTATATTCCATCATTTCTTGTTCACATACAGTAATAGAGCCTTGTGTTCCTGAGCAAGATTCAGACATGGATAAATGGGGATGTGTATTTAGTTCTTTGGGCATCCAGAGATGATCAATCATCATCCTGGTTGGTGCAAAAAAGGATACTCTTTAAAGCCCATGCACTATCTTTTATTTTAGTTGAGCCTTATTAGGAATTAAGTTTGTAGTTGGCCAATACATTAATGGCACTAAATGGCCAGAGCATTGATGATGATCAGCATGTTTTAAATGTTCCAGCATTATTGTTTAGATTTTTTGATTCTTATGTATTTTAATAGATGAGCACTTAGGAGGTGCACCTAAGTTATGTTTAAATAATTGCCCAAGCTGGCAAAGGCTCAATGGTTAGCCTGGTCTACAGAAGACCCATTTCTAATCCAGTCACAAGGTTGACTGTTGATTTATATTTTTTTATTGTTCAAATCCAGCCAAAAGATGGACTGTTGATTTATTGCACTGATTTGTTTATTCCCATCAATGATAATGATGGATGGTTCTCTTCATATTTACATATACTTACTTTTACTTTATAATGCTGGTTGATATATGATTGATGAATAGTTTTTTAGTTGCTCTTCTGAGTTAGCTGGCTGATCTCTCAATGTGCTCAGATTTTTATAATCTCATGCTCTTACATTTTTAAATATCACACTCTTGGAAATTTTATATTAAATCATTTTATTTGAAATATTGTTGAATTGGGAGTGATGATGATTTTCCATCAACCCACATTCACTTATTCCTTTTACTTTGATTTCACCCACCCCATCCCATTACAATATATATATATATATATATATATTATAATATATATATATATATATATTCCGATCTATATATACATAAACTTAATATAATTATAAGGGACTTAGACTTTAAAACTCTCACAGTTATCCAATCCATCTTATACAACCTAGACACTTGACCACATACATGTGAAATACATATATTCGAGATCACTTACCTTTTTTATTTATATATGGTAATGTGTCTCGATTGTACAAGATGGATTGGATAGCTGTGGGAGTTTGAAAGTCTGGGTTTGAGTCCCATATAATATATATATATATATATATATATATATATATATATATATATATATATAATTATTCAAAACAATACAATAATTAATACAGTAAAACAATATTTTAAAAAATATATATATATACCAATTTAATAGAAGTACTTTCAACTATCTATGTAGTCGTTGTCAACTAGATTCAAATTGTATTAGAAAAAACCGTTACAAATATAAACAAAAAGTAATACGTCATACATCAATTTTTCCACAATTTATTAATTTTTATATTGGCGGCCTGTCTGTTTATCAACTGTTGCTTTTCACTTTTTATTAACATAGCTTCTTTAATTTTGCGTTTATTATTATTTCTTTCAATACACAAAATCTTAACTTTATTGAAATCAAAATCAAAAACATAATTACATGTTACATTATGATCAAAAAATACTGATGGTGATACATCATCATTTCTAACATTCTCTTGTCTTGATTTTTGCACTCGTTTATATAACAACAAATGCTCCTTTGATCTTTTCTCCAATGTACATCGAGATTCCCCAATATATGCCTTTCCACAAACACATAGCCATTTATATATTGCACAACTTTGATTTAAAATACTACACCTATTTTTTGAATTATTTATTAATCTATTTAAATTAGGAGTAGTATAAAATGCAACTCTACATATATTTTTATATATCTGTTTTATAAATTTCACTTGTTCATTACAAATAAATGGTATTGATATCCAAGTATATTTTATCTTATCAATATCTATAGCATCTAAAATATTTCTATTATTATTAAACTTAGTAACAATATTATAAATTAATTTATGACCATATCCAACATTTAACAAATCCATAATAAATACATTTATGTTACTTATTTTATCAGAACTATATTTACATAATTTATTATTCCTAACTAAAAATGATTTTAAACCAGATAATTTATGTGCTATTGGCACATTTGAATACCAAGGAATATATCCTCTTTTTTCAATATCTTTTATTACCATACAATAATCTAATTTATTTTTATTACGGGTAACTTTAATATCTAAATACTGAATTGACATTTTTTCTTCAAAAGATTTACTCCATTTTAAACCTTCTAAACTATTTAATTCATTGAATAATACATTTATAATATCTAAACTTCCACAAACAAAAACATCATCAACATACCTGTAATAAATTTTAATACCTTGGCAATATATATTATTATTAAGAATTATATCTTCATATCTTGATACTACAAAACTACATATTTGTGAAACTACAGCAAGTCCCATAGGCCATCCGTAATCCATTTTATAATAATTTTCATGAAAATAATAATTATAATAATTTTAATAAAAATTATTATAAAATGGATTACGGATGGCCTATGGGACTTCCTGTAGTTTCACAAATATGTAGTTTTGTAGTATCAAGATATGAAGATATAATTCTTAATAATAATATATATTGCCAAGGTATTAAAATTTATTACAGGTATGTTGATGATGTTTTTGTTTGTGGAAGTTTAGATATTATAAATGTATTATTCAATGAATTAAATAGTTTAGAAGGTTTAAAATGGAGTAAATCTTTTGAAGAAAAAATGTCAATTCAGTATTTAGATATTAAAGTTACCCGTAATAAAAATAAATTAGATTATTGTATGGTAATAAAAGATATTGAAAAAAGAGGATATATTCCTTGGTATTCAAATGTGCCAATAGCACATAAATTATCTGGTTTAAAATCATTTTTAGTTAGGAATAATAAATTATGTAAATATAGTTCTGATAAAATAAGTAACATAAATGTATTTATTATGGATTTGTTAAATGTTGGATATGATCATAAATTAATTTATAATATTGTTACTAAGTTTAATAATAATAGAAATATTTTAGATGCTATAGATATTGATAAGATAAAATATACTTGGATATCAATACCATTTATTTGTAATGAATAAGTGAAATTTATAAAACAGATATATAAAAATATATGTCGAGTTGCATTTTATACTACTCCTAATTTAAATAGATTAATAAATAATTCAAAAAATAGGTGTAGTATTTTAAATCAAAGTTGTGCAATATATAAATGGCTATGTGTTTGTGGAAAGGCATATATTGGGGAATCTCGATGTACATTGGAGAAAAGATCAAAGGAGCATTTGTTGTTATATAAACGAATGCAAAAATCAAGACAAGAGAATGTTAAAAATGATGATGTATCACCATCAGTATTTTTTGATCATAATGTAACATGTAATTATGGTTTTGATTTTGATTGTAATAAAATTAAGATTTTGTGTATTGAAAGAAATAATAATAAATGCAAAATTAAAGAAGCTATGTTAATAAAAAGTGAAAAGCAACAGTTGATAAACAAACAGGCCGCCAATATAAAAATTAATGAATTGTGGGAAAATTGATGTATGACGTATTACTTTTTTTTACATTTGTAACGGTTTTTTCTAATACAATTTGAATCTAGTTGACAACGACTACATAGATAGTTGAAAGTACTTCTATTAAATTGGTATATATTTGTTTTTTTAAAATATTGTTTTACTGTATTAATTATTGTATTGTTTTGAATAATTATATATATTTTATTATAATTGGAATACAGACATTGATTAATATATATATATATATATATATATATTTTTTTTATATATATATATATATATATATATATATATATATATATATATATATATATATATCAAGAAAATAACCCAATCAAAAGTTTTATATATGGGAAATATTATTTTTCATTTTTTAATAATTTTGTTGGAAAAAAGTGTATTAAAATCATTCTTGTAGTCAAATGTAAAAATTATTGCAAGATTTTAGTTGAATTTAATAAAATATATAATAAGAACATCATGCACAACTAATGCTAGAAGCAAATTCTTAAATGATCTAATGCTGAGAGCTCTGCCAAAGTCTTTTCCAATACACATCATGAATGGGTTCAGAAAGCCATGTGATCAGATTAAGATTAAATACAAATAAAAAGTATAAGCAGCATCTAACAAATGCAAATATTGCAACCTCTTATTGAAAGTAATCCTAGAACTTATCCCATTTCATTGTCATTCATGTGAAGACCATGGAGCCTCTAAAAATGCATTCAAAGTGCAATAATACGCATTTCATTATAAAATATTAATGAAAATTTACCATTAATAAAATGCTTATAAAACTAAAAGTACTAAAATATACAATCACTGGATTGGTTTTAGATGTATATAACTGCTCAAGCATATTGACTTAAGGTTAAAGCCTTAGGCTGATTTGAATTTCAGGTTTTATTGACAGGTAAAATGAGTGAAATGTCTTTACTAAATGCATATATGTCTTTATTCTAACTTTGAATCTCAGGCTTAACTGATGAATGCAAAATCCAAAAACTGCTTTTATGATGGGGTTTCAAATACTAAGAATAGGAATTTTATAAGTGTCTGATAATTATTAATTACTTTAGATTAAATGGCAGCAAAATGTAAAACTAGTTTTACTCTTATTGGTTAAACTGGATGATTTAATTAATTTGAAGAGACAAATACAAGGAGCCAGATAGTTTTATTAAAGAGTATTGCTATGAATATTAGGCAACCCACCTTGAACATGCTAAGCGTTTAATATTTGTGCATTGATTATAGCTTCTCTTTCAAGCGCTACCCACACTTTTAATTTTATTTATGATAAAATAATGTATAAAAACTTATTTCTATATATTTATAAAGAGCATATTTTAAAATTGTAATTATAAGGAATGGAAAAAGAAAATATGTAATTTGTAATAAAAAAGAATTAGTCTATAGAAAATAAATGTAAGATTAAAAATATATAAAGCATGAAAGGTCTTATTGTACTAGAAGAAAGCTTATTAATTATTTGATATAAGGATCAAAAGAAGCTTTGAATACAAAAAAATAAAAATATTAAACTAGGATAAGAATTTGGACTGTAAGCATAATTTATGTGGAATTTAGAAGAAAAATAATTAACATTTATTTTTGGAATGCAGGATATTGGGAAAAAATAGAATTAATTGTATGGAGAATAAAAAAAACTTAAAAGTGAAGAAAAAAACAGAAAATGGTAGAGATTTTATATTTTGTATTGGTCTTTATTATGAGAGTAAAAAATATGAGGCTAAAGTAGTGAAATAATAACTCATTTTTATTAAAAATGAGATAGGAGAGGAAAAAATATCTCAGTGCTGAGTAAATAATTTGATGATTGTAATTGAAAAGTACTAATAGGAAAATAAAATAGATGGGTTTTAGTGGTGTAACAAAATTTCAGAAAAATTTTCTTTTAATATATGGCTTATACTTCACTTTAAAAGAAATCCAAAACACTTGTATTATCTTTTTTTTTGGGGGGGGGGATTACATTTCTGTTCACATAATGACTTTTAAAGACTCAAAGCAATATAGAAGATCAATCTGATGATCAAAAAAGTTTTGATAACACAGCAGGATCTCTTAAATGCTGATTTCTATCTTTAGACTTATTCAAAATTTAAAAATATTCTCATTAAAATATTTCCAATATTTAAGGTATACTGTCAAGACATATATAAAATTATAGAAAATAATATATTTTTTAGCACTACAATATGTGGGATATTAATAGATGCATTTTTTTGCTAATAGTGATTATTCTTAACCTAGTGTCATATGTAACCCTAATCTATATATTGTAATGATCGGTTATATTTTAAAATTACCTTTGATCATGGAGGGCGCCACCAAATCACTACATATCTGGAAAATTTGTTTACCATGATCAAAGGTTAATGATGATGATGACCAACACTGACCAGACTCAGAAAGATATCAAGAGGTTTTAATAAATTGTTCAGACAATCAAGAAATAAACTAACAACCAGCATTAGTTAATATAATGTTAAAATTTATTAGATTTACAATAAGAATTTCAGAGTTCATTAAAATTCAAACATATACAAAAGTAGAAAACTTTGATCCAACTTTCTCACAGAGCATGTATGAGATAAAAAAAGACAATAAACATTTCAGCAGATATACCAATCCTCTCATAGAATGATGGGAAAGAAGACATAACTTTACTTTTGCTCAATTAAAAAAAAAAAATTATTCTTTTCACATTTAAAGATTTTTCAAAAAAACTAGTCTTGTAAAGAATCAATGAATCAGCATGGACGAGCCTTCTCTAGAACATTGAATCTAGAGATGTCATATGTCACAGGACAGCTCATGATAATTATGTTTAAAATTGCCAAGATTGATCCACTTACAAGAAGAACAAATATAATGTGAACAAATTAATACTTGCGTAATTTCAGAAAAAAAATCAAAATCCCAGTTGTTGATAAAACCAGGCTTATTCAATCGAGAAAACATTAGCCCAATGATGGCAAGTTACTATATTCTAAATTAATTAAGTATCTCAAAAGTAGATTGGTAAGTAAGGAGAAAACAAATAATATCTGCCCAATATTTATTAAGAATATAAATTAATCAAAGGTGAATCTAAATAGCTAATAAAAGAAATCTGCAATACACGCTCTGCAACATAATAAACAAATAATTTAAACTTACAAAATATACCATTTAAATTAAAAGATATCTTTACACACTAATAGATAAAAGAATATGTTATGTAATTATGACATGAACATTTTATACAATTGCTACTTTTATATTGAGTGGAGGTTCTTATGAGAGATTTATGCCCTAGTGCGAATATAAAATAAGTTACCTTACGGTACTAATAAGTCCAGTGAGTAGTCACAGATGGATGATGGTAAGATTGACTGAACTCTTTTCTTTAAATGGCAGTGAGGGTGAAACCATGTGGAAGAATCAGTCTTAGTTCAGGCTTTAATTAGATCATAATTGGGAGAAACAGCTCAGAGATCGGGATCCACCTAGAGAGGGTTTAGCACCACATCCTCGAGGTTTGAACCCACATGGTGTAAAAGTTGTCCAACTTGTAAAATGAACACAAACTAATGTAGGCTATCCTAAGAATTTGGCCAAAGATTCTTTTGACATATAAATGAATAAAGTCTCTTCACTCTGGGTCATGGAAGCGAACAGCACAACCTTCAAAACTATGACAAGTCTGGCAATTAAATAAGCACTTTCATAAGCTAATATAAAACAACCATTAGAAATCGGTTGACAAACAAAAATTAGCAAGGTTGTTATTCCAAGAATAATCTAGATCTAATTTTTTAAGTCTCTCTCTCTAGAATAATCAGTCCTCTCTTTTTTAATCATCTTTTTTTATCTCCCATGTGATTCTTTTTTTTTTAAATTAGAGGTCTTAGCCTAGAGCAAATCTCATAAAAATAAATATTAATTAATTAAACCTCTGCTCCTTTTAGATAAAATAGATTCATATTAAAGCAACAAAAATGCAAATAACTTTTCAATTGATCAAAAAAAAAAAAAAAAACTTTCCAGAAACAAGAATACAATTAATTTTCTTTTAATTAAAAAAAAAACAACTTTCAACAGATAAAATAAAATGTTAGTTTTTCTTTTTATAAAGTAAACTCAAAATATTTTTAATCACAATTTTTCAACAAAACAAATTACAGACAATAAAATAAATGAGTGTGTGAATATACCTTTCTTATGTAAAAATAATAAATATTAAATATTTAAACTTTTAAGACGGGAAGTATCCGGTTCAACTGCCCCATCCTGCTATATATATATATTAAAATATTTTAAACATTTATATATATATTAAAATATTTTAAACATTTGCAACACCTCAAAATCCAAGCTGAAAGTTTGTCCTATATTTATCTAAAATAATATTTTATTTTCCTACTTCAACTTAATTCATTCTCCTATTTAGGTAATCATAATCAAAATTTTCCATCCGATTACTAAAGCTAACCTTGATCGGGTGGTTCTATCTTATGGAGTGTTTTGTCACTATGGTGGTCTATCATAGTACTGTCAATCTTTTGCTCAGCAAGTCTGAGACTCTGGGCATTATAAGATCGATAAACCCCTGATTTGTCTTCCAGAATAAAGGCATTTTGTCCACTCCACTTTTGGATGGTGAAGGGACCATCATAGATAGGAAAAAATTTTTTATACTGGTGCTGGGCAGGATTACTCACATGTGGTTTCTTAACAAAAACTAAGTTCCTGGTATCAAATTGGCATGGTCTCTGATTTTCCCACTTTATCCGTAAATTAGCTATGTGCTGTAACCTCCTCCTAGCCTTTTCTTTATTCTTTTCTCTATTAATGGGTAATGGGGTCTTAATAAGTATGAGATAATTTTGACCAAAATGTAGCCTAATTGGTGTAAACCCTATGGACTCATTTAGTGGTCCAATTTATTTATTTAACAACATTCCCAGCTTGGTTCATCCACTCTCTGTGATTACTGCTGATATATAGCTGAAATAAAGAGTTTAGCTCCCTCACCACTCACTCACAGGGATTAGATTGGGGATTACATATAGTTGTTAATAAATGATGTATTCCCTGTTGCTGGGTCCACCACTTCCAGTGGTGAAACTTGAATGGAGTACCTTGATCAGTAATGATAAATTGTAGTTTTCCAACCTTAGGAATCTGCTGCTTTTACAAGACTTTGATAGTGTTGAGGATATTGGCCCTTCTTAGAGGGTATGCAGTCACATATTTTGAAAACACATCATATATGACCAACAAAAATCTGTAACATTTGTAAGCAGGTAAAGGACCATAAAAGTCAATGGCTAGTAATTCATTTGGGTTCTGAGCCAAAATTGCTTGTACAGTTCTGCAAATTTCTTATTTACATGTTTTGTTTGTGCACATGTTTGGCAGATTTTAAGAACAGATAAGATGTTTGAGTACATGCCTGGCCAGTAAAATAGTTCTCGGAGTACATACTCTATTTAATGGGGGTGAAAATGTCCATAAAGGCAATATACATATTCAATCAAATGATTTCTAAGCCTTTTGGGTATGAGTGTCCTCCAGGAATCTTCTTTTGAGGTAACCTGGTATTGTAATATCCTTTCCTCGAGTCAGTAAGTCCTTTCCTTTTGGTTTAAATGATAGGTATCACTAGTCTGTAAAGTTCGCATGCACTTCTTGTGTGCTACCATCTGGGCATATGCTGGGTCAGTTGCCTGCATTTCTGCTAGTCTCCACAAGTCTTGCTCCACTGAATCATTTATGGTCAATGTAACTGCAGCTATACTTACATTATTAGAATTGAAGTGACATTGAGGAATATCTATGGGATGCCAG
Organism: Epiperipatus broadwayi; assembly: GCA_028023455.1. Classification (NCBI taxonomy): domain Eukaryota; kingdom Metazoa; phylum Onychophora; class Udeonychophora; order Euonychophora; family Peripatidae; genus Epiperipatus; species Epiperipatus broadwayi. Next base: position 19,809 of record JAQFVV010001136.1, read on the forward strand.
CCACAATATTATCATGACCAGGGCAATGGACTACTTTATATTAAAACTTCTGTAAGATCAAGCTCCATTGAATCAACCAATCATTTGTCAGGTAGCTATTGTTCAGAAATTCCAAACATTTATGGTCCATAATAACAATGACATTTGAGCCCAACAAAAATTGTTTAAACTTTCCAAAGGCCCATACAATAGCCAAAGCTTTCTTTTCAGTAGTTGTATAATTGTTTTCAGCACCTTTTAGGGTATGGCTACAAAAATATAATACTTTGTGGCATTTTTGCTCATCAATTTGAAATAGAACTACTCCCAAACCATGTCTACTGCTGTCAGTTTGTATATAAAAAGTTTGAAAAAAATCAGGATAAGCTAGAACTACTTTTTTGATAAAATGATGAGTTGAAACTCCTGCTCCTGTTGTGAACCCCAAACCCATTTTTGATCCTTTCTTAATAACTAGACCAAGGTTGACGAATCTATGGCAAAGTTTTCATAGAATCTATGATAAAAGTTGTAGAGCCCCAAAAAGGATCTCACCTGATGTCTTTTAGAAGGTGTAGGAAAATGCTCAATCACAGCCAGTTTGTCAGGGTGAGGTTTAATACCATCCTTCCCAATTAAGAAGCCTAAAAATGCTACTTCAAACATTGCTACATAACTTTTCTGCAGATTAATCATTACATTTTTTTGATGGCACTCTGTCAAAAATATCTCCAAATGTTCCAAGTGTTCTTCTATATTTCTGGAGGCAATAACCACATCATCCATGTACATCACAATAATATTTTTGACCTTCTCAGACAATATCTGATCCAAACACCTCAACAGCCCTGACTCACTGTTGATCAAGCCGAAAGGCATCCGGTTGAAAACATACGTATACCCTTCATACCGAAAGCCTGTATGCTGATGATCAGATGGATGAAGAGGTATCTGCCAATAACTAGAGCCCAAGCCCAATGTAGCAAAAACAGTTTTTCCTTGAAATCTAGCCAGTATTTCATTTATTGTAGGAGGAACATCCCTTTTTGGGATTGTGATAGCATTTAAGCGGCAAGCATCCAAACATATTCTAACAGCACCATATTTCTTCTTTACTACCACTGAAGGGTTAATATAAAAGATGCTTGCTTACCAATAACACCCCATTTAATCATTTGTTGTATTTGACTATTTTATATTGAAACAGTATGGGATAAGAACGATTTTGAAAATGGTTTTCTTCCTTTACCTTAATTCGGTGAATATATTCGGTGAATATACCCTTCAATAGCTCGAGGTCTATTAGAAAAAACTGTATAACACTGTATTAACACCTGCATTAAATGATGTTGTTGCTCCATCCCTTTTAGAATAGACTGTTCCACCTTATTCTTAAATTCAGTGGTGTCTAAGACCGGTTGCATCCTACGTATTTGTAATGACTGATAAATTTTTAACCTCTCCAGGGGTATTATGCTTTCTCTGCACTGAAATAAGCTTCTACCATAATCAAGCACACATTTACTCTAGTGAAGAAAATCTTTTCCCACTACAACATCTTGTATAAACCCAGGCATTTATCAAAAATACATGGACCACTTCCATGCTTCCCAGAGAGAGCTGTACCCAAACCTGCTTTGTCTGTACATTTGCTTTTTTTCCATTAGCCAATGTAACCTGCATTCTCTTTAGAAGAAGTGTATACATGTGTGTCTGTTGCTTTATCTGCAAATAAAAATGGCTCAAAAGTAGGGAAATCTGACTCCTTGAATCAATTAAAGCTTATGCTGTGATGGATCCAGTTTTTATATTTATGATGGGACAAGTCTGGTTAGCTCCAATTAATGTCAGTTCATCTTTATCCACTACCACATTGGAGACTGTTCCTATATCTCCATCCTGTATATTTTTCTTCTCCATTCTGTCCATACTATAACCAATCTCTGTCAATAACAGTATCATTTCTTTCATAACCATTTTATTATTAACTAACATGACTTGTTGTACTGCTGCTGGCATATTGTTCCTTATTATTGTGATTATCAAGCTTTCTGATAAAGAGAATGCTGTCAAAGACTTCACCTATTGCAGCTTGTTTACAAAAAAACTGCATATAGGTTCTACCATTCTCTCTAGAATATGTTTGCTGCAAGACTTTTCTAAAGATGTATAGTTGTCTCTCTTCACTCCAAAAACTGTGCATGATGGCATGTCTATAATCCCCAAATGTCTTTTGCTTTATACTTAAAGTATGCCACCAATCTCTGACTACACCCTGTAAATGATTACAGGCCACCACAATTTTTTTTTGTTCATTCCATTTGTACAACTGAAACACTTCTTGAAGGCTTTCAAGATGCTCAACTGGGCTTTCTCTTTTATCAGTCATGACAATTTTTATCTGGATGGAAGTCATAACTCTAGGTTCTATTTGCCTACTCTCAACTTCCTTTCTGTGCTCCCCCTGTTCCATTTCACCTCTTAGCCTCTGTCTCTTTCTCTCAAAAAAAAATCCAAAGAATGTGCTATTTATCTCTTTAATTATTTACTTAAAGAGGAGAGAGTAAAAAAAAACAAACTCTAAATCACTTTTCTCTCTTTTATATATCCCACTGAAAATGTTATTTATTTATCTTATCATTTTAAAATATGAATCCCTACTCCAAGTTGTCTCTACAATACACATCTATTTGCCCATACTGATTCAAAATACTTAATTCCTGCCTCTTACCCCTGAAATATTTCTCAATTGTCTGAACAAAATCTCGCAAAACATGTACTAATTTCTGCAAAAGAGCAAAACAAATTCTCTCTAGATGCACATTTTATCAAAAGACAAACATCTAACTCATCTGTTGTGATAAGATTCTAAATGCATGCACAATTTAACACATAAGCCACAATTATGGCAACATTATATCTGCAAATCACAAATGTATATTATAGATTGAGATTGGGAAAAATGTTAAATTTGCATGTTAGAAAATAGCATCAATATTTATATAAATAATGTTTTAAAACACATTATGTACTTTGGGGTTGGCTTACATTATTTGCTTAAATAGTGATGTGACTTTGGGGTTGGCTCACATTATTTGCTTAAATAGTGATGTGATTTATGTATTTTAATATTCTTCTTAATCTCAAACTACAATGTACTTTTGTGGTTTGTTCAAATAAATACTTGAATAGTTTATTGTTTTGGTGGTTGTGCAATTTTTAAACACTGAGAGTAATAGAATTGTATTTAATTTTAGAGACTATTAATTATTGAGTTCATCATTCTACCACTGTTAAACAGGGCAGAGTCTTTTTTGTATATCATATTGGAATCATTATATCTTTATGCTGAGGATGTATAACAAGTTAACAGTTTGCCATTTGATAAAATTTTTATCTTGTGAGAATTTAGTTTATTCTTTTGCAGTTTTATTTTAGTTATTGGAATATAGACCTGATTACTTAAAATAAACGTTAAGAATATGTGTTACTGATTAAAGAAAAATACTTGCAGTATTACCACATGTATATGTAAAGATGACAAAATAATATATTTTAATAGTGCTTTCTATATTTGTTTTTCAATAAGCAAAACGAATATAAAAAGATGTAGCAGAACTCCAAAAATACCATATATTTTTTGTTTTGCTATTATAACAACAGAAACATTAAATTGTTCTAAATTTTGCTTTTATTTTTATTTTTATACTTAGATTCAATACTATTTTCTAAAACAACTAAAACATTTAGAATAGTAAGAAAAAAAACATATAATTAATAATTCAAAGATTATTTATTATTTTAATATGTAATTCCAAATAAAAATATGTTAAAGCCTATGAAGTTGTGATAATGTGATGCATAAGCAAATGTTAAAACAATTATCGACTAAACAGGTTTGAGTTTGAAATACCAACGAATTTATTTGAAGCAAAGAACTTTCCATACCATATAATATCATAATCATAGCATAATAAATGAAGAGTGACTTGTCATTAAAAAATAATGTGTTGAACAATAAATTGAATCAAAATCAGAATGAATGTTTAAAGATGAATTTGCATACTAATGAGAAGTGAGGAGCTATAAGCATCATTTTTTAGAAAGAGGGATGCTGGAGTCATTTTTATTGATAGCATGGACATCCTTGGCAATCAACAAAGCCTCCTTAACCATTTTCTTTTGATCATTACACTCTGAACAAATGAGGTCAGCTGTGGAAAGATCAAAGCTATGACCATACAGTAACTCATCATTGAAGAAAAGGAAAGAATATTCAGAGCTTTTCCTAGTGCAATTATATTTTATATTGGGTGAGCCTATTAGCTAAGTTGGCATTGATTTCTTTGAAGTATACCTTTAAATAAATAGGGTCACAGCAGCTGATCTTATAACATTTGATATGAGGCAGCTTTGTGGAGTTTATCCTAGACCTTATCAATGAAAGACAAAATATTCACACAATCCTTATTAACTTTTACAATAAAATCTCTCATTCTATAATCACTATCCCCAATAAAAATTGATTCAGTCTTCCCTATGTCAAGTTGTGAATAAACTAAAAAAATATTTGTATCGATAAATAAATCATTTTTCATTAAACTCCATCTCTTAACAAACTACTAAATAATTCAAAGGATAAACCCATCAAAGAAGACCTTATATCAAATCATTTATAAGATCAACTGCTCTGATCCTATTTATTTAAAAGAATACTACAGGGAAACCTACACCAACTTGGTCACTAGACTCATCCAACACAGTTAACTGTATAACTGCACTAGATAAATCACTGAATATTCTTTCATTTTCTTGATCATGAGTTGCTGTCTGATTTAGTTTAGATCATTTCACATCGTTTGTTTAGAGCATGATGATCAAAAGAGAAAGATTAAGGTGACTCTGTTGATTGCCAAGGATGTCCACGCCATCAATAAAAAAGACTCCATCACCCCTCTTTCTAAAAAAATTGTGATTATAGCTGCTCACTTCTCATTAATATGCAAATTCACCTTTAAATATTTATTTTAATCTTGATGCAATTTATTATCAATACTTACATTATTTATGGATGACAGCTTCCTCCCCTTTTATTATGCAATAATTATGATACTATATGGTACTGAAAGTACTTAGCTTCAAATAAATTCTTTTGTATTTAAAACTCAAACTTGTTTAGTCTTAAAGCTTTTAACATTTGGCTCATTTTAATATGTTTAAATAGATATAATGTCTGTGTCAAAAAATAAAGCTGACATGCTGGTTTATATTATTCTCATTATTCTCATAAATATTTTGAAATAAAATATTATTTTATATTCAAATATTTATTATATTCAAATATACACATATTTATATATTGTTGTATTTGATAAATATTTATTAAAATGTAAGCAAAGTGATTAGATTGTGATGACAGCAGGAAATTTGATAAAAGTGTAAGACAGGAAGATTTTGTATTTTCAATTTTTGTAGTAATTTTACAAGAAATATTTTGTGAATTAAAATGAGAAAATAATGCTTCAGAATTTTAGGAAAAATTGCAAGAATTATCTGATGAAAGTAAAACTAAAATTAATAACTAAAATGTAAAGTAATATTTAATAGATTTCCTTAAAAAAATTGTTAATAATTAATAAAAGAAGTTGAGATCTACAAGAAGTTTTGAACCCATTATTAGTGAGGCAGAAATGTAATGTTTGAATTAAATCATAAAAGTAAGCTTAAATGAAATGCTTTTGGAAGAAAAATAACCTAATATTTTTTAAAAAATGCTGGTATGAAAAATAACCTAATATTAAAAAAAAATGTGCTGGTATGTTTTAAAAGGAAGAATTTTAATAAATATATCTTACTAATTGTTTTAATGTAGATCTGAGATTTGGATACAAGAGCAGTACAAACATCTATAATAAAATACAAATATATATATATAGCAAAAAATGTATGTGTGAAAGAACAAATAGATATCATTGAAAAAATTAAAGGATTGATCTAAATCTGATTTTGACATATTTCTAGAAAAGATGGATCCAAAGGAAATATAAAAGATCTAGAAAAGATATTACCTAAGATGGTTGGATGAAATAGAAAAGTTTATTGGTGTGATGTGAAGAAGAGAGGTTACAGTTTAAAAAAAGTAATTAAACTTGAAGAGATTTTCATTCTGCAATATATTGGATAATACTTAAAATTGATGATAATGATGAAATAAGACAAAAGTTTTATTAGACTATTCATTAAATAAAATACATCTGAAATAAAAATTATGCTGATTAACAAAAAATATAATTTAAGTCATTTTTGCATGAAGCTTTTAACTAATCAATTTTTACTTTTTCAATCATTTCAAAAAGATTTTATAATACTTGCATAAAAATTATTTCAAAATTAATTATATTACCTTAAAATTTGTTGTTTTATGGGCATGTTTGATATTGAAATCATGTTAATTGGTCTCACAATTATGATATCAAAAGTGGCTTTAAGCACTGGTTCATCAAAACATGGAAACACTTTCCGCGGTTCAGCAGAGTGAAACTGAGTATAAGCAATCCATCTGGAAAAAAAGAAACATTTTGATTTATATGATAAGTCATTTATTATAGAAAGTTTGTTGATTTAAAGAATCCCTTTGCAAAAAGTACTGAAACTTCTATCTGTAGAAATGTACCATTATTTAGCAACATATTCATACATTGTATTAATATTTATCTAATTGTGATAGTAATAAAATAACTTAAATTTGTTATACAATATTATAAAAAAAATATGAAGAAAGTTAAAAAAAAAAAACCAAATTATCATAATTGGTAATCGTAATCAAATAATGACATTGATAATATATTTTCATAAATAACTATAATAACCCATAAAAGTTCTTTCATTTAATTTCTTAACCTTCTTTTATTGAAAACCATTTAAATTCAAAAATAGCAAGAAAAAAATGCCATTATGTCATATTCATTGTCTATTAAATAATAGAAATGCCATAATAAAAGAAAAATTAAGGAGGCAATTTTTATAAATAAAAGTAGAATGTTTTTAATTAATAGACAATTTGCTAACACTAAAATTCATGAATCTTGAGGTATGAGGACATTTATTTCTGCTATATTTGAATTTAAATGGTTTTTAATTGTAGAAGATTAAGAAATTAACTGAAAGTACTTTTGTGGTTTTCTTATCGTTATTTATAAAATATCACTGTTATAATTCATTATTTTTATTACAATAATTATTCCAAAACGGATATTTTATTTGATTTAAATATATATAAATATTAGATGAAATATCTTTAAATAATGCATCTCTCATATTCATTCATACGAAACATTGAGTCAATTTTAATTTGGCTTACTTTCAAGTTAAAAAACGGACCCTTAATATATTGCTAAATAAGTTTAGATATGGGCCATCCCGAAGCTTGCTTTGAAATCTTCGGGGTTTTTTTTTTTTTAAAAAAAAAACAATCTCGAACCTTCGATTGTGTATTGATAGTAAGATGTGTTAATTATTTCAAAAAATATTCTAAATGTTTACATTTATAAATAAACATATGCATATATAAATATGTGTGCGTGTGTATAAAAAAAAAACTTGCAAAATCATTGCAAATTAAAAGTTTAACTAACGGATTCTCACAAAAATATCTAAAAAGTGTGTTATCTATCAATTTGCCAATCTTAAGTGATGACAGTTTGAAAGATTTTCCCCTGCTATTGTTTTTTAAATTTACTTTTTAACTAAAAATATTTAGATATGTATTGATCAATAAACATCACATGATCATCATGGTAATACTTAAAGAGAGAGTTTTGCCTGTTTATTGATCAATACCTGAAAGAAAAATTCTCCAACTTAGCAGGAATATTAATTTTAAAAAAATGATAATCAAATTTTACACAAATAAAATTCAAAACCAGATAATAAGATGCTAGATGAGTTTTTTACATACAAAAATAATCTAATTCAAGTATAATCTTAGTTTTTAAAAATATTTGTATTGTTAAAATTAGAAGAAGCATTTATTTTATATCTGATTGCATTTATTTTTACACATCCAAATTACTTCTACTATCTATTAGATCTTTCTCTGTTATTAAATTTTAGCTAATATTTATATATTGCTGTTCACAGAATATTTTTAAACGCTTATCTCTTCCAGTAATATATAAAAATTACTAAACTTGAAAGTACAACATATATATATATATATATATATATATATATATATATATATATATATATATTGTAGAAAACCGTCTTTACATTAGTCATTGAATAATGTTTTATTCTGAACAATACTAGTGTGTTATTATTAAAATATCTAAGCTTAATCACCTTAATCCAAAGTGATAGTTTTTGCTTTTCTGGTTCATTGCATAAAACATTTTCTAGTATGTTGACCGCAGCCTGTTGTGAAATTAATACTGATTTTTTTCTGAGAAGTTTAACAATAAATCAAAATAATTGGAATCATGTTTTAAAAATATTGATTATTGTAATTAATATAACTAATTAAGTTTCCTTTTTTATTAAGTTGCGATGCCTACAAATATAATCTGTTATAGTTTTTGCAGCCAACAGAAAATAAAGTAATTAAAATGGTTCAAGGTAAAACAAGTGGAAAAGTTAAAACAGACTTTTCAACTGCTGTATAAATATTTATATTTAGAGTAACTTTAAACTTTAATAAATACTAAATTAGGTTTACAAAAATTTCTATTATTGATGATAATAAAATTTTAAATAATTAAAGGGGATAAATATTATGAGATTTTAATTTCAAAATTTAAAATACATTAATGCAAAACATTTCTATATTTGACACCCTTAGCATGAAAATGCATACCCTTATATAAGTATATTTTAAAATTATTATTTTACGTTTTTACACTTCAAGAAAATGAATAAAAATCCAAGAAAAATGGCAAATGATTTTAAGATGCATTTATGTTTGAATCACCATTCTTTTATTATGGACGCCAAATTTTTTCAAATATCTTCGTCATCATTCATTATTTATCCATCAGAATTGCAATACTTAATTTACAAGTGCTATAGTTTCCACAGGCCATTACTGATGATTGTACATCCTCATAAATATATTAAAGACTTTTATTCGTAAATAATTTAATAATACATAGTGGCTGTATTTATTAAGACAAAATGTACTGTTATTTAATGGTGTTTAAAAGAGATATATGGGTTAAAACTAATGCAATAATTCAATTGAATATTGAATAATGAGCAATAATGAAGATATTTAGAGAGGTTTACGATTTAATTCAACTGAAGAGTGTTGGTTTTATTAAAAATACATCTTGGGATCGTATATTAACTTGTTTGAAATGTGAGTATGCAAAATAATTTTAAAGAGTACGTGTAAGCTTTTTATCTATATATAAAAAGAGGGAGAGTTAAATAAATAGTATCATATGATTATCAATATAAAAAGTTATACTGAAGTTTAAAGTTTGTACATGATCTAAAATAATACAATAATCCTGCATAATAAATAGGTTAATATATTTATCCAAAAATGATAATCATTAGTGAATAATTGTGAAAATTGTGACAGTTGCAAATTAAATGTTATATTATAACCTAATTTTTAGATAATCTTCTAGAAAAGAAATTTATTGGTTCTAGAGAGTCTTCCAACAATGTGGATTTTTCAAACCAATATGCAAGTAATACTCTGAGAGTACAACGGAAAGTTCATGCAGAATGTTTTTGGGTTGTTTGATGTTATGTTATTTATCAGGAAAATATTTTAGAAGAATTAACCATATGAAATAAATGAATAGTAACATATTTCTTAAAATGAATTTAATGGAGAACTTAAACAAGGTTTTAAACCATGTTTATTACTTAACTATTATATAAAACATTACAAAAATGCAATATTGATTATTTTAAATAGAATACAACAGAGAGTTATAATTAAGCAAGATATCAGAATTTTTTAGAAAGAAAAGTTTGGTTCAAAAGAAGTTAACTAGACACATGACAAGATATCAAATAAACAGAATAAAAGATCAGCCAATAGCAAAACAGAACAAAACTCAACTTTAATTGTTTTATATTTTTTGTTCTGACTTTTTTTTTCTAGAATTAGAATGATTATCATTTACAAATGACTATAATTAACCATGATCACACACAAGCAATTAGACTGGAAAAGATAAAAAATTGTGAACAATCTAATTCTGTTATGGAACCAGAAACTATTCCTAAAATTGAAAATTCATAATTGTATAATAATAATAAAAATCTAAATAGAAAATCTAATATTTGTCATTTCAAATTACAAAATAATCACAAAGATATCACAAATCTGCAAAGAAGCTTAAAAATAAATGAGCATAATTAACTTACAATAAATTAACTTAATGAAAAGTCCATGAAATTATATTTGCAATCAAAAGCAACTTATTACTAGAAGATATGATTAAAAGAAGTATAATAAATTTTCTAAGTGAAAAACTCTAATGAAAGTTTTGAGTTTTTGTAAGAAAAAGCATCTAAATGCTATATAATTTATCTGAGAAATTAATAATATTAGCATCTATATCTGTTCAAAAACAAACAATCTTAGCTTTAAACACATCTAATATAAACAAAATATTTTGCATCAACCCAATAAAGTGGTTATTTAGTAGTAGTATTAATAGCATAAGCAATGCTAAGATTTTATGCTTTATCATCCAGAAAAGAAAATCAACATTTATAACAATTTTTTTATGATCCCACATTTATTTTTGTCTATTTTAACAATAATGACAAAATGTCTCTTCCAAAATATTAAGACACAAATGTACAGTTTAAATGGTGACTTAATCTCTGAGATGATTAGATTCAACATATCCAAAGTACAGTAAGTCATAGCTAATTACTTCCAATATAAAACTACTAACATAATGAAAAATACAGAAGATATTGAAATGCATATAGCCTTAAAAATAGCATGTGTTATCTATACATTTTTAGGAATTTAAAAATATGTATATATAAAAGACATATTTTCTGGGATTATCTATGGGATTAATAGTAATATTGTATCTATGTTTTGACTAGATCATGCTCATATTTTAGGAAAGAAATATTAATGTAAAAATATTATAGATAGACTACATGCAACATATGGAAAATATGTTCATCCAATCAATAATTTTTTGAAATGTGAGGGTGGTGGTCATAGGTAATATAAAGTAATTCATCTTATATAAAATTAACAGTTGTTCTGATTAATGGGCTTTAAAATAATTTCCAAATTAGAGGTAATCCAATTGTATTGTCATTTACTGATATAATTCATTCCTTTTAGAATTTTGATGGTCTCGCAGACATAGATCATCTGGATAGGATCTTAATGTAAAAAAAATTATATTGTAATCAGTATCAATATTATATATAAAGAGTTCTGCTGCTGTTGAGTATTGCTTTATTATGTTAACATATTAATCTCCCTTTGCATTTCAGAATATATCCTGTATTATCTGTAATAACTTTATAAAAGGAATACAAACTATATTAATTACTACTTTATTTTTTTGTTTGTTTTCATTATTTTGATTCTTAGGTAAAGCCTTATTTGTGATTCCTATAATATAATCATTAGCTATCAAGGGATTACTTATTTTTTATTGATTCTTTAGACAAGATATCTACAAGTTAATTGTGCTAATACAAAAAGATCATTATGTTCTTTTGATAATGAGTACATCAAGGAAAATAAGTTTTTTACTAGCTCTGTTTTCATTGTGAATTTAATATGAAAAAAAAAACTGTATAACCTATTATGTTTATAAAATTGCCATGAGGGGGGGGGGGGCAACAAGATTTCTTAAAGTTTGTGTATATTTATTTTAAAAAAATTATAATATTATTGGACATATTATAAAATGCTTTGCATAAAAATTACATATATTACTAATCAAATAATTAATAATATTTGATTTAAATTTAAGGATTCAATATCACTTAAGGCCTAGGAAGTTTATAAAATTGTATATGAATTTGGTGGATTTTTTATATAAGTAATAATAATCATTGCATTAGAGCTGAGATGAACATGATAATAAAGTAGGACTCATCATTACTAACACTGTCCCTTCAAATACTGATCACATATATAGATTTTTCTAATACTAAGATCCTATTCAGAATAACTTTTGGAAAGGTAAACATAATTCTTATGAGGCTAATTAATAAGAATAATGATATGGCTAAATTATCTTCTATTTGGAAAAAAAAAAAAAGCTATTAATTAAAACAACTGTTAATTTTATATCAGATTATTTATCATGATTCACTTTTATGGAATTAAAAAAAATGATTGAACAGTTATTTAATCTTATTCCATCTGTCATTTGTAGCATTTCTACAATGTTTTTAAAATAACATTCATTCCCTACTCAAATGATAGAAGATAATATCCAACCAAAACTCTGATTCTTTGTTTGTAATGCAAGAAAACAAAAAAAAAAAAAGCAAAAATGAAATACTTTTATTCATTTTTAACCTATTATATCATGTCTAAACAAACTCTAATATTACTCAGTATGAAACTTAAATTGGTGGAGATGTCAATTCAGTTTCACTCAAACGAGCTTATATTTCATATAGATGAGTTAATTTGTACTCATTTTAATAGCTACAAACAACAAATTATTCTCTATATATGCATATTGTAAGGATAGTTACCAATTCCATAAAAACAGCCTATTAATACACACCACCAAACCTAGCCTAGTTAAACATAAGTTTAACTAATACGCGATTAAATATACGCTATCTTTTTTTTTTAAGCATATCCATACACACACAATGAATATTTACTTTATTAAATATCAAAGTAAATAAATATTGCAATAAACTAATTTTCCTTACTTAATAAAAAGAATAGAAGCCTATTTAATAAAACAGAATAGAGTTAAAAACTTTAAAGAAATCGTTTATATATATATATATAGTAGACTAATAATCAACATACTGCACATCATGAATTAAGACAGAGACTAAGTAAGTATAGTGATGACCCATTGTCAAGTTAATCACTAAGCAACCAAGTGTGGAAAGTAAAATTAGAGTTCTAGTATGTAATTCTTTAAATTAACTATTACCAAGGTAATTTACACAACAATAGGGAACTGCAACAATATCAAAGGAAATGGATAAATTAGTATACCAAACTCAGGAAACTAAGATCAGTATAAAAGCAAACCCAGATTATTTCTATTCTTTTTTCTTTTTTTTTTAAATAAAAGTATCAACAGTGTAAGACCGAATTTTTCAAATGTAAAGGAAAATGTATGCCTCATTCGAATATTCTGACTTGCAGATAGAAGTTTATTAGTATAAGACCATAATAAATTAAAATTGACATTTGAATTAACAAAAGTTTGATAAATTTGTATAGCATAATAAAATAAGTGGATTGTTTCCAAATTGATATCGGAGAAATAACAATATTATTTGGACACAAATAGAAGAGGAATAAAACATCATCAACAATTAAACAGAATGATGAAGAAATTTCTATTGCACATAAATAGAGAAAATTTAATTCTATTATAAATCACTGTACAATGTATTCTGGCTAAATTAATATTGCCATAAGACTGAGTATCATTACCCTAATCTTTAAAGAACAATGATAATTTACTTACTTGTGAAATACCTAAAGGAACATCAATGTCTTACACCAAAGGTCTACATGTATTAAAAGGAGGAGTGACTGAAGAGAATTGATGCAATGTTATTGTAATCATGTTATGTAAGGATTACAATGAACCATGGATATTTTTCCCAAGAAGAGATCAAAAGGAGATAGACTGCATCCCTAAAGACATTGTTCCAAACTCATGAACATTAACTAAGATGATTTAATAAAAGTTTTGATTTCATTATGCATTATTACCATATATATATATGTTTGTAAAATTCTTTTTTAAAATTTTATTCCCACACTTGGAAGAGTAAATGTTTATAACTTGGAAGGGTCCATTATAAGTGAATGCAACAAAAAGAGAAGGGGAATCATTAAGTTAGATATTTTTTTTGTTTATGTTTTAAATAAAGTTTAGATTGGTTTTTCCTCCATAGTGACTTAACATTGATCATCATAATATGGGATGTAGTAAGATCTTTAAGATTATTTTATATTAATTCCATACCCTTATTACAGGACAGGGTTTACGTTATTTGTTTGTGTTAATTAATAATCGTTATATGTTTATTTTTTTAATGTAAATGGTTAATTTTCTTGTACAAATGCTCTTTTCTGTCAGCAGTAAAGAATTATACATAGTTAGGGAAGTCCCCTAGTAGATCAAACCCCATTAATATTAAATTAGCTAGTTGGCTTCATGATCATTTTAATAATAATGAATTTTTTTGGCTTAGTGTATAATTTTGTGCCATGTCATGCATTTCTACCATCGGGTCAGGGTATGGACACATAAATATATTCAATTATTGATATCCCTGACATAATTATACTGTTTTATCTTGTTGAAGACTTTTTAATTTTTTTAAAATTTCATTATTTAATAAATGTAGAATTTATTCATATTAAACTGATTCCTAGTTTATTAAAATCATCTTGCATTCACTAATCCACTGGCAATCTAGGACATGAACACACATACACTTCACTCTTATATATTAACACTGAAATATACTTGAGTAAAAATTTAAACTGATTGTAACCTATATAGAGATACTGCAGTTGTTAACCTATCCAAATTTATCTCTGAAGAGAGTAAAAAAACAAAATTCTCCATGAGTTTAAATACTGAGGCATAACAGAGTCAGAAAGGAGAGTGATGTATAGATGAACTAGCCCAAATTGTATCTGTATTTAATGAGAAAATGTGGAACTAGCCCATTGGAGGTAGATATGATTATAGGTTATGTATTTCATTGTACCATTGACAGCATTCTACCAGAAGACCCTAGATATGACCACAGTGAGATGCACTCTTCTTTTCTTGAGTGGAAACACCCAGCCCATTACAATATATATATATATATATATATATATATATATGTAATGGGCTGTAAACACACTAAATAAATATAAAATATATTGGGAAAAATAATGTTCTAAAAGTAATAATATTTATTATAACATGTTGTAGTATGAAAGTTATTATATAAACAAAAATAATGAAATCACATTCATTTGCTTCCAAGTTGTTGTATGGATTTCTAAAGAAATTATGTCACTGGTGAGTGTGAAATTTGAATCACCAAAGATGACCACATAACTCACTCAAATCATACTGTAGACTAATTTACAAATATGGAATACTTTTGTAAACAAGTAAACCACAGCAAATTATATTAAATGATGTCAGAGAAATAAATTCCTAACTTAAATGCATTGTTACATTTAATGTATCATTCTTCAATAAATTGTGGTATAACAAATAAAAATGAAATCACTTTTACTTATTTCCAAGATATTATAAAATGCCCAACGAAACTCTGAATGTATTGATTTCTAAAAAATTTGTACTCACAAAACACCACATTTTTGTCTTATAGTTTGATTCATGTGCAGCACTCTACTGTCCTCTTTTATATTTTATAATTTTGGGTCATGGGTAATATTTCATAAAATTTATGGTCAAATACTTGACTAATCTGTTTGGTTTATCACATTGAAAAGTAATCACAAGGGTAGTGATCTTTCATTTTTCAGTCAGTGAGAAGCTTTTTTATAGAATTTTTAAATAAAATTTTTAGTTTCAGATTACTAATCAGATTACCTGGTCTACCCAATATTCCATATTGAATTATCAAGAAGCACATGAAAAAAATACTAGATAGTTTTCTTGACTTTTCTAGTCTATATACCATGTACTGAATGTAAACAATTTTTCTGCCTTAAGAGCAAATAAGTGATCTGATTGGGTTTTGGAGTTTCATTCTTCTGGATATATTGTCTTCATGGTGGCTATTGAGACTTATCTTTAATAAGGCCTCAGTGAAGATACACGTCTATGGGAATGAAAAAATGTGGGAACTGTCCATTCAGGCATATTGAACCTAAGGTGAGATCATCTCAAAAAAAAATTCTGAAGTAGTTCTTATCAGCTCTTATTCAACTTTAAATTATGCATTGCTTTAAAAATATGATTTTTACATTAACATACAGTAATAAACTAGATTAGTTTATTACAATTTATAAGCATAGTGCTACATAAATAAATGCCTCATTAACATACAGTGTAAAATGTTAGAAAGATTTATCTTTAATTAAAAAATTCATCAATAAATTGACTTTTCATATGCATGGTAATCAAATACCTCTACCAATGAAAAGCAAAGCTTGTTCACAATTTTAACTTTTCAAATTTTATCAATGCACACTTAATCTTAAATTTGATTTTATTATAACTACCTATCAATTTAAAAATATCAGATTATTTTCTCTCATTATACATGCATTTGATAACATTAATCTTTAATCATCAGGTAAAGTAAAGGTATTGGCCACTTGTTTGGGATAACTCTTTTATATGTTGTAAATTGCAGCCTGTTTTATTTTTCGCACGAGTTTATTGGCAATGAAAAAGTATCTTTTTCCTGCATTTCAACCCTTCAATAGTCCACCAGCATAAATTTCAATCAGGATAATAATGTTACTTTTATACGATAATGATTTACACACAGCTAGGAATTTATATTTAATGTAAGAAATTCACATAGTAAGTTTAAATCATATCATTTTCTGAAAATACATTTTATTTTTTAAAAACAAATAAAAATGTATGTATCTATATAAATATATTGTTTATTAATAACAAAAATAGAAGAAAAAGAATGTAACAATTGCCCTGGTTTGGTTATTCATTGAATCAGAAGATGTGTTACATCACCACAGATATAAGAGGACAACCAATCTATAAATTTTTTATACTTAAAAATATGTGCTTTGTACATTTCTAATATAATATCAGAGTAAACAATTCATGTTTACTAATTTGAAAATTTATCTTGATCAATCCATTTTTAAACATTAAAGAAGCCATTATACATTGGTCTATTTGAACATCTAATTTTAAATATTGTATGTCTTTAGAAAAAATTCAAAGTTTATTTAAACTTTTCAAGTACATTCAACTATTAGTAAAAGCATACTGGTTGGTATATACACAAGATTTTGGGGTATATGCTAATGTTTATGTTATTACTAACACTTGAATGTTTTTGGAAAGTTTAAATAAAGTTTGAATTTTTTTAAAGACATTCAATATTTAATATTAAATTATAAAAATAGTTCAATATATAATTGCTCCTAAAATGTCATCTTCACATACCTTCAGTTAAATGCTAAATAAGCCAATTCAATTATTTTAAACACTTGTTATTAATATAGATAACTCATATTTTTATACTTTGCTGATAAAGCATTCTACATTTTATGATTTATTGTCATTTCTTTAATAACATCTGCTCTTATAAAAAAAACATAATTATGCAACAGTAATGTAATTCTATAACACTAATTATCTTTATCCAAAGTTATTTACTTGATTACATTCTGGTTCAATTTAAATCTTAATATTCTAACCTTTTTATAAATACCCAATATTTGTCAGCACTTAAAATATGACTTTAATTAGTACTCCTAATATTTTATTTATTGCCATTTTTATATAAAAAAGAATAATGGTTATCATCACATATAAACTTAAACTATTACTTAACAAGTCTTTGTATGTGTAAGAATAATATTACTTAGCTTTTTATATAAACTATCATTGATCAACCCATTTACACAGTAAACTGTAGAAAAATTAGTGAATCTCTAGTTTTGTTATACTTCTTTTTTTTTTAAAAATATAAATTTATTATTTTTATTGCTTGTTCATGCATGAGATATGATATAATAGCTACACATACATTAAAAGTATCAGTGTCTTGAATTCAATTTAGGATTGAATAAAACTTCAAATATGGAATCAGCTTAGAATTTTTATCTTTATCTCTGAGCTATAACCAATCAAGGTACTACCCAGCAAGTGCATTGAGTAATAGCGTTTTTTTTTAGTGGTTATGTTTGGAGAGTGGTGGGTTCTTACAGATTTTGTTTTATATGAGTTATTTAAAAATCTATTATATGTATATTTATTTTGCATATGTTAATATTAATTCAAATAAATTCGTTTTTGTACATGAATAATAATTGTATATATAAATAGATCTTTTGCATAGATTTTGACCCCCCCCCCCAATAACATTGTTTAAATATTATCTGTTTTATAAAAGGCTTGAGAACAAGTTTTTAATTACTCCAAAAGTTGAATTTTTAAAATTTATTTTATTAATAAAAATGTTTTTTTAATTATTTAAGAATGATCTAATAAGTGTAATTACAAAATCAACTTTCACGAGTTAAAAAAAAAAGGTTATTAGTATTATTAATGTAATTATTATGATTTTCATTTTAAAAACCCACTTTGCATCTTTTTTGTATTAAAAATATTTTGATATAACCTTTAGATAATAGTACATATTTTTAAATGTTAATGCTATAAAAAAGTAAAATAGCTATTAAATAACACATTGTAGGATAAAGAACTCTCCAGCATTTCTTTATAGAGGAGTTGCAACCCAAAAAGTATTATTTAACAAACTATGCAATTGCCAAGTGGTGAATCAGTTTTTTTTTCTTATAGACACTCATACTCAATGATTAAGTTGATTATGGACTGATTATCTAAAAAAGAATTTGGGATTGAAACCTAAAAAATATCTTACTTGATTTAATCAAAGTCAGGTGATAGTTATATGGTGTGCGGGTGCACTACAACAATTTAATGAGAAAACAGTAGATTTTTGGTTGAATATCCAAAATCAAGAGCTCGATTTTAGATTAATTAGATGTAAAAAATAGAATTCTTATAAATTTCCAAATAATTTGTGTTTTGTCAAATATAACAATAAAATCAATCTCCTTGATTTATCTAGATGCAAAGGGAATCTCATTAGCAGATTTAGGACAACTAATAGATATTGTGCTTACCTGATTTATAAATGAAATTTAACAGTACTGATCTATGTAGATATAGTCAAATACAAACCATAAAGTGCACAATCAAAGTCTGTCTAATTTATGACTGCAGTGGTAGAATAAAAGGATTTAAGAAAGCCAATAGGAAATATATCTCTAGTTGAAATTTTTACATGTTCCTTTTTATTAATAGTTAAATTGTCTAATTAAAACAATCCATAAATAAATAAACAAACAATTTTAAATCTCGGGAAATAAATAAAAAAAACTTTGCTATTTTTTATTAAAATATTCAATAACATTTTGCATTTTTCACATTAAGATAGTTCAAGCAACAGCTGATAATATATATTTTCAAAAATGTTTACATTTTAATGTAACGAGTAGAATTTAAAAAAAAAATAAGATGGAGATAAAGATGAAGAAAATTGTACAACAATAAAAATTAGACTTGTAAATGCTATGAATGAGATAAAATCTGGCTAATAGGAAAACATTTTATGAAATTTACTTGAATTACTAAAAACTACAAAAAAATAAATAAATATGATATTAGTCAGTGTTTGTAATTTAGGAAAGTTGCCAATAAATTTTTTTCCCCAACAATTATGATTTCTTTAATCAAGCGTTGGTAGTCAAGAGATCAGCGCAGCTGCCTTGCAAGGAAGCAGTTTCTTGCAGATGGTTGTCAGGGTTTGCTTCCCAGCCGATGCTTTGACATATGGAAAAAAATAATCTACTGCATATATATATATAGTAAAAAAGAGTGTGCACAGACAGTGAATGGTGGTCATGTGGTGAAATTGAAATAAAAATTGCATTGATTAAAAAAAGAAACTTGAAATTATGTAAGAATTGTTCACCGTTTAAAAAAAGTGTTAAAATGGATTAAAACAGTCCCTAATTTCTTTTAGATTGGTGTAATAAAAGTTATTAAGCTATCAACACGAGTATGGAAATTTAGATATTTGAAATTCTAACTCAATTGAAGAATTAATGTTAAATGTGAGAAAAAGTGATTTGATTTTCAGCACTAAAGTGGATGGTTGTGGTATAGGGAAACTGAGATGAGAAATGAACCAACAAAAACCAAACAGCTTGAATGCATTTACATATTAATAGGTTTTATATTAAGGTAATATGACTTAAGCTTAAAATTTAATGATATAAATTACATCACTATTTGGAAACTCTCCATAAATCAAAAGTTTTCTGTGAGATCGAAAAACCTTTTTGTAGAGTATGGAGACATGTAAGACATTTGCTATTTGTTTTCAATTTTGTTTAATGTTTATTTAGATAATTGTTTATTTAATGGTGTTTTGACAAATAGGCTCAGAATTTGGGTAGTAAAATTATTTGCATTCATTAAAAGTTGAGTAGAGGATAATGGTTGTATATATTGAGAATGAAGAAAAAGGAGTTATAAGAATGAACGTTAGTAAAAAGTTGACAAAATTATTAATTCGAAGTTATAAATGGTTCTATCTGAATATTAAAAAAAGACAAAACCTTCACTCTCTACAGACACACCAACCTTATTAATAAAGACACTTGTAAAAGGCAATAAAAATTATAGTTCTAGACAGACTTTTATTTTTTAATTTTAAAAACATATTAATTTATTATATACAATAAAAAATGTATACATAACAAAAGAAATATATAAAAATAATAAAAGTTTATATCAGAACGCAGAATTACAACAAATCAATTAATTTACCAAAGAGAAGTGCAAGTTGGATAGAATAGTGTAATTAGTACAAAAAAAAAACACACAGCTCATACATATATAGAACCACTAGCCAAATTTTTTATTCTTTAAAAATAAATTCTAATTTCAAAACAATAATATATTAATTTTTAATGAAATAAAATGGATGTGATGATATTTAAATTAAAGTTTGAAAGTATCTTTATGGTTGATGATGTTATTAATTGAACTACTAAACATCATATGCTCTCAGATCCAATGCTCCTTACTGACAAAAGCCAGAAGATAAAAAATAGTCTGGGGATATTGGATGAGTAGAAACTAGATAGGAATTTTAGGTACAAACCTTCTGGCATCCATTAATTACTATGGCTTGCACTGAGTGGCACTACTGTATAGAGAGTTTTTCCTGTTTTTTTCACTGAAATGGTACTTTTTGGATTACATATACAGAATTCAAGATTGATTATAAAACAACTCCTATCTAATATAATCACATTTAGAAAAGAAGTAAAATAGTAACCCTCCATGTACATACTGTTAGTAAAATAAAATATCAATTTAATTTGAATAATATCTTTGCAGAAAAGAATCTGCTAATCACTGAAATTGCACTTATTGGTTAACTTAGTTTTTTATGTAATCTAAATTTGTCAATGGCAAAAACTTAGTTATTATTTATTGTAATTGGCTGATTGAGAATTGACATGAACACAGTTAGATACTTAATATTTCAATGTGTTGAGAGTGTAAAGCCATATTTTTAAAAAATCCTTCAATAAATCTCAAAGTAAAAAACCTAAATTATACTGAGGGCATAACTTTTATTGAAAATTAAAAAGAAGGGGGGGGGGTATTTTATTATTCCGATAAATATTATTAGCTTCGTTGTCTTCAGTTTTCTGCTATTTCAATTTCTGTTTAGTAAATTGCAGAACCTTTGGAGTTTATATATAAGTAAAGTATCAGTAGAAAGGCTGCCAAAAATAATTATAAATTTTTGAACTTAAAAGTCTTGTTAAATGATTTTATTTGAAGTGTAACTTCACTTGGAGTAAATATTTGGATAATTGTAAAAACATAAAAGAGAAAAAAAGATAAAGACTTTGAGATTGGATTTGATAGAAAATAGAAGCATGTTGAAGAATATAAATTAGAAATATGATAATGTTGAAAATAGTTAAAAAAATTGGCTATTAAAAAAATTATGAAGTGGAAGAGAAATAGCAATAGGAATGCACTTTTAGACAGAGAAATTATGAAGAAAATAATAAAATGATCGATGGAGGATTAAAAAAAATATTTATGATCTAAAAAAATAGATATGAGTGTTTGGAAAATAAAGGACAGAACGTCTTGCAATATGTTACTAAATTTTAAATGCAGGATCTATGTTTTTGCAGTCAATTAATTAATGATAATGATAGTACAAAATTATCAATGGAAGTAACTAAATAATAAGCTACAATAACACTTCATCATCATCAAAGATAATTTGTCTATACTTGCCAGTATATTAATACAGTTTAATATATTATGTCTCCATGATATGCACATTCTTTTATTTATGCATCATATATATATATAATTAACAACCCCCACACACCCCCCCCCCAACAATAAAAAATTAAAAATTATTTAAAAAAAATTTTTTAATTAAAAAAAAAAACAAAAAAATTTTAAAAAAAAAAAAAAAATAAAAAATAATCTCACCCCCTCTCCCATTCTTTTCTTTCCACCTTTCTTCCTCAACAAAAAAAAAAAAAAAAAGAGAAAAAAAAACAAAAGACAAACCCCCAAACAAAAAAAACACTAAAACATAAAAAATTTTTTTTATAAAAATGTTTTTTTAAAATTTTTTTTAAAATTTTTTTAAAAAATATTTAAAAAAAAGGGAAAAAGAAGGGAAAGAGACAGAAAGACCAAAATATGTGGGTGAGTGTTAGGAAGTTTTGGGTAGTAAAAATTTTTTAATTTAAAAAAAATATAATACTTAAAAAAAAAATAGGAATCAGTTTGTGGATAAAATTTTTTTGTTCTTTTTTTCCTCCAATGATAAAAAAAAGCAAAAAAACAACAAATCAAAAAGGAAGAAAAAAAAAAAGAAAAGTAATTTTAAATTTTTAATCTTTTATTAAAAGATGATGAAACGATGTTGTTGGTAATCAGTTTTCAAATAAACATCAATAAAAAAAAAAAAAAAAAACAGAAAAGAACACATGATTTTTTTTATATTTTTTTTTTTTTAAAATTAAATGTAATAATATATATTACAGAAGGGAGGACTATGGGAAAAGAGAAAAACAACCAAACCACAAACACATATCAGACTTTTTTGTGTGGGTGGGAGGGTTGAGATTAAGAAAAAAAAATTTTATAAATACAAACTGATAGAAACTTTTATAGAAAAAAAAAGAGAACAAGGTTTTAGTTTTATTTTTTTTTTCTCCTTCTCTGATGATAGAAAAAAAGCTTGAAAACAACAAATGAAAGAAGGGGGAAAAGGAAAGAGTAATTTATTCCTCTTTGACCATTAATGAAAAAACAACCCTTGATGATGATGTGTGTTAAAAAAAAAAACATATATATATATATATATATATATATATATATATATATATATATATATATATATATATATAATCTGTTATAATCTTCCAAAAATGTAGTAAATACCCATTTTTAGAGACTATAATCAACTATAAAACCTTACTGCTGAATGAAATCTTTAGCATTATCACACTGACAAACAATAAAAGAGATTATTCAGCTAAGTGATTAATATATGAGTGATTTATTCAGTTAAGTGATGAAAGTTGAATGTCTTCTATTCCTGTTTATCCTCTGGTTAAAAATAGCTATTGATATATTTTCAAAAAATTGATATATTTTCAAAAATTGGAAAAAAATAAATAAATAAAAATCCTTATGGTGCTTTTCCACAAAATAATAATCAGAAAATAATAATAAATTCTTTACTACAGCTACATAATCAATAATAATTTTATACATAAAAAGCGTTTTTTAGCACCTGCTTTGGTGCCCTTTTCAAATGTTACTAATCTATTTAAAGTTAAAGAATTATTTCTGACATAAAACCATCCAGTGTCCAATAATGGAATTAAAACAAACAATAATGATATAAATAATTAAAACAAATCAAAACCCTCATACATAAATTCAATAATTACAAAATAATTGACTATATCATAACAATATATTAAATAAATAAAATGATTTACTTTGGGCATACTGGAAAACAATTAGAGATAAGAGCAATAGAACATAACAATGCCATTAAAAGAAGAGATGATAAATCTGCATTATATATTCATTACTTGAAATATGGCCATAGAATAGATGCTATAAAATGTATTAAATATTTACATTTTATAAAAGATCCAAAAAGAAGACAAATATATGAAAGATACTACATTAAAAATAATTTGAATAATTGTATGAATATTTACAAGACTTCTATAAATTTGGTTAATAATTGTTTGATTAAAAGTGAATGGAAAATTATATAAGATGATATAATATATATATATAATGCATGTAATAATTATTTAACATATTATTATGATATAGTCAATTATTTTGTAATTATTGAATTTATATATGAGGGTTTTGGTTTGTTTTAATTATTTATATTATTATTGTTTGTTTTAATTCCATTATTGGACACTGGATGGCTTTATGACAGAAGTAATTCGTTAACATTAAATAGATTAGTAACATTTGAAAAGGGCACCAAAGCAGGTGCTGAAGAAGGCTTTTTATGTATAAAATTATTATTGATTATATAGCTGTAGTAAAAAAATTATTATTTTCTGATATATTTTGTAAATAATATTTGATAGATGATTGTTTGTATATAGGCTATTTACTAAAATAATATTTCTAAGCATAAGTAGAATCTGTAAAATATTTAAGTTAAATTCAGACAAGAGCTTGGATGAAAGCTGCATTAATAGCACATTATAGAGATTTTAAAGATGATAATGCAACTAGCAATGGTAAACTAATGCTAAAAGTAATCTTATATTAATATTGGTCATAATAACCTTTTGTCTATGAAGTCCATCATAAATTTAGACAAATATTTGACATATTTTCTAAACTAGAATACTAAAAAATATAGTAAAATAAGAATAGTTCTCCATGCCAGTATTATCTACAATAAACTTAAATAATCAATGATTGCTAGATGTCACACATATGAATATAGTTTTAATGTTTGTAAGTTTTTAGCTACATTTTTGAAAATGATCTATACCCCTAACTCTTATATTTAATTTGATGAATTGGTAAACTTTTAGATGCTTCACAATTTGAATACTATCCCATGATTTATCTTAAAATTTCATTAATTAAATATGTTTTATGCACTTCAATATTTAAAGAGTTTTTATATTTTTATAGAAATGTTCTAAACCTCAAAATATATTAAAATAATATAAATATTAAACATGGAATACATTAGAAAAAAATTATAATGTAAATAAACTAGCTTTAAAATAGCTTGAAACAGGTTTTAAGCAAAGGTGCAAATAATAATAATAATAATAATAATAACAACAACAACAACAACAACAATAATAATAATAATAATAATAATAATAATAATAATAATAATAATAATAATAATAATAATAATAATAATAATAATAATAATAATAATAATAATAATAATAATAACAACAACAACAACAACAACAACAACTTACTTTCCCACAGATTTGCCAATTGCTTAGTGGTAAGAGTTTGAACCATTTACAACAGCCTTGGCAATGTCTTGGAGATTAGGATTTAAGTAATGTCCAACAGCCTGGTCAATATCTTAGTGAAAAGGATTTGAACAGATTCCAATAGTCTTATCAATTACTTATGGTAAAGATTTGAACAGTTTCTAACAATGTTTCTGATTGTGTAGTGGTAATAAAAGTTTTACTACTTTTAACCTTGTTTTATCTTTTATCTAAGAGAATCCACATCTCTTTAATTATAAAATTTTGAATGACGAACTTATTAGCTATGACCAGCCAATAAAAAAATTCTAATCCTATTTAAAACATGAATAAATTTTCAAATTTTACTGTTGTTGACTTCATTTATCAAAATTAACTGCAAATAATTTGTAATCATTATTTAATAAAGTTAAGATGTTAGTTTACTAAAAGTTACGTACTGTTTTCACTACAAACAATCATTTATATTTCCTTTCTTTACTGTTTTCTATTTCTTTTTGTTTTTTTAACTGTCATGATATGGATTATCTCACTGTAATAATGTGTTTGTAAAAAGATATCTATTTTTTAACTATATACATAGAAATTTTGATCTCAGTATTATTTTTTTGTTTTTTGGTCAAATTGATTGACATTAAGAAAATAATAACAGGATCAGGTTTAACAAACAGGAAGTCTTTAATTATGAATTATTCACAGCTGATCAATTAATAGTGTCAATTTGAAAGTGGATTTAGTATAATAGTTTTAATTTGGTAATGATTGTTATTGCTTTATGTCCATGGGTTGAAATGGACCAAGAAAAAATGGTCCAAAATAAACTGTTTTAAAAAATTTGACTAGATAATTGTTCTTGGTGGATTGTTTATCAAAACAATAAAATAATTGTACAACCAGATAATGCAATGATAATGTTTTGTAAAGCAAGCTGTAATGAAAATTTAATTATACAGGTAGATGCCTACAAGTTGCATTTTTTTTTTTGTGAAGGCAGATCACCTGATAAAAGAAAATTGTTTGATATTATAGATTTCCTATGAGATTGACTGATATCTTCTAATTTTAAATTTCTAGATATCTCAATAAAAAGCCAACGATTTGGCCCTCATATTAGATTCAGAAAGTTCAGAAGAAAAAAAACCTTTTATTCTTTATTGCCATATTACAGATGATTATTGCTAGAAGTCAGAATAACAATGTAATATTACAAAAGGGCTTATAGGCACAGATTGTAGAACTATTTATAAACTATTTTCATGTTCTATGAATGAATGTTGAATGTATGGAAAATTTTAACTTTATTTTAACTTTACAAATACAAACAACTTGTTAGTAATAACACACAAATAGACAACACAGACTAGTAATTACACAACATTTCAAGTAGTATTATTCTCCACTCTTCTTCAGGTATTGCTAGGCCTGAGCATATCTTCAGATTTTTGAATATCAAATTTAAAGGCAAATGCTCTAACCACCTGAGCTAGTCTGCCAAAGGCATTGTCAATTAAAAATTTCAAAATAGTCATGCCATGTTACTGAGGCATGAATTCTATTAAAAAGAATGTTATGGAACAAGTAAATCTATTTTTGAATTTGTTAAAAAGTTCTTCACAAATTTTCTAACAATAATTATATTACCATATAATACTAAATCATCCATGCACTTTACTACTGTTACACAATACTTTACTTACCACCCTCTTCTACAGTTTTGATTGCCCCAGCAATCTTTTTCAGAACTTTTACTTCTCCTAACTTGAACAGTTAAAGTTAAGAGATATAAAAGTTTTGAAGAAGATTGCTGGGGCAATCAAAACTGTAAAAGAGGGTGGTAAATAAAGCATTGTGTAATATTAGTAAAGTGCATGGATGATTTAGTATTATATGGTATATCTTTGGCAATGCAATAAGAAAGAGTAGTTAATAATTATATTAATGGGTTGACTAAAAGAAAAGATAAAGCTTTCTTTATTTATCAAAAATAATTAACTGATATTTTTTGAAAACATTGAAAAAAATATAAACATTTTGACCAGGTAGTGGGAGTACAGATAGTGAGAGTATTTTTTATTAAGTTTTGAACAACAGACCAACAATTAAGATAACAGGTTTGAATTATGTATCTATTCTATCTATTTATTTAGATTTTGATAAAGGCATCCAGCTTAATGATATTAAAACAAGTTTTATAAATTTTAAAATAGAAAGACTGGTGATCCTGATGAGTAATAAGAGATTCAATCTCTCCATACAATAGTGCCACCAAGTGCAAGCCTCCATAATCAATAGATACAGGAAGGTTTGTGCATAAAATCTCTATCTACTCATGC
The DNA here is from genome assembly GCA_028023455.1 of Epiperipatus broadwayi. Lineage (NCBI taxonomy): Eukaryota > Metazoa > Onychophora > Udeonychophora > Euonychophora > Peripatidae > Epiperipatus > Epiperipatus broadwayi. The sequence goes on from JAQFVV010001136.1 coordinate 47,619, forward strand.
AACATCCCTAGGCTAGTGTCTAACTTGTGGCTTTCATCAGTAAGGAACCCTGGATTTGATAACACTGCACCTAGATCTTAGGATCTAATGCAATCCTCCAGCAGCTACCTTTACCTATTTGGTTAACTATAAAGCTAGGAGCCCAAGATAAAAACATCATAATGTTTCCAACCCAAGCTCATTCTCTTGTATAGCCATATAGATCTGAACTCAGTCTTTCCTGCATCCATTGATTATGAAGGCTTACATCTTGGTGGCACTACTGGATGGAGAATTTTGTACTTTTATTAACAGCATATGTAAGTATATGAAATGGTGATCATGTGATGTGTTTTGTTGGTTTGATCCTGATGAAGTTTGAAAATATTGTGATGATATCTTCAAAACTATTGAAATATTTTTTAGAAATGTATAAGCTTATGAAATCATATGTGATCTCAAAAACTACTTTTATTGTTCCAATTTATAAACATAAATTTGCAAAGTAATTAGAAAAAAAATGACTATAGTAATTATCATGGGAAAATGATTATCCATTATTGCAAATGTATCCCAATAATTGTTTTTTAGATAAACTATATTTTTTATAATAAATAATTACTTACTATAGACTCAGTGTATATTAAAGAATAATGAAATGTTATAAATAGGAGTTTTGTTGGGAGACAAATGCAAAAAAAAAAAAAAATGTAATTTAAATTTGATTTACTTAATAAAAATAATTTATAACAATCTTTAAAACTTGTTGGTTTTTCAACAAAATGTATTCATATTGTGTCAATTTTTATAACACTGTATTATACCCAAAAAAAAGACATTTTGTTTTTGGTAGAAGATATGAAGTATTTTTCATAGACAAGCTAAACTAGAGATGTGTTCTGATTTCTTGCCTATATTTCATTTTATAAAATTTATGGATGGTTTTTTATGAAAATTCACTAAAGTGCAATACAGGCTTATTGATAAAACTTTGAATTTGAATTCATTATAAACAAAAAAAAGTTCTAGACTTGGGTTTTACTTTTTAGATTTACAGTATACTAATGAGCCATTATTAATTCAAAAGATAATATATAAATGTTTCTAATGTTTGAAAGATAAAGATTTTAATTTAGTGTTTAATCTTCAAAAAACTAAAGGCCTTATTGGTTGCTTATAAAAGAAATAGCAAGTTTTAATTTGGATGAGAATGTAAAACTTGTGCGGTTTTAAGTAGGAAAATAACTTGGACGTTAAGATGCAACACAGATTACAAGGTGTAGCTGCTGCATTTAAATTAGTTTTAAAAAGGGAATTTATCAAAGTGATGCAATTAACTCAATTATTTAGTTGTACATAAGCTGTTATCTTGAATAACTTGTTGAATAAAAGTACTATCTACATAATATAAAAATACTGAACAATTATCATTTGCAAATGTTTTGTAGAATTCTAAGAATATGATGTCAGAATAATAAAATCAGTCAATTTATTTTTCAGCTTGCAGGATGGGATGCTCTTGAATTTATTAGTGGAAAGGTGCATTTTTGTTGTATTGGGCATCTATAGTGAATAAACAGTAACATACATTCTAAAAACTCAATTTATAGTAAACAAAGTGTTGTTTTTATGCGTGAAATATATTTTATTTATGTTTTAAGACAATATTAAAGATATTCTAAATAGATGCAATGTATATGATGTCACTGAGAGAATATGGCAGAAGTAATTATACAATCGAAATTTGCATTTTTGTAAGATCTTTTCAAAAAGTAAAATTTGCTCTAGAAAAAATTAAAAGATGATAGCCTCATTAGATGACAACTAAAAAAACAAACCGAACTTAATTTTTCACGAATTGGTTGATATAATCCTCACAAAACGTTGTTAGCCGAGAGGTCATCGTAACCGCCTTGCAAGCAAGGAGTTGGTTGTAGACGGTTGTGGGTTCGCCTCCCAGCCGATGCTATGACACATGAAGAAAAGAAAACTCATTTTAATTTGATTTGTTTTTTTTTGTGTGTGTTTTTTTTGTTTACTTCAGACTGATCACATTTGTTTACGTATGACTGTTAACGACGCAGACTGATTACGAAATGACGTTTGAATTCAAATTGCGATGAATATAAAGTCTATAGATATAATAAATAAATATTTTCTATTTTTTTTTTTTTTCATTTTCGTTAATTATAAAATAAATTTGAAAAAGCAGATAAAATGATTTACAATAATATATTATACTCAAATATCTTCAGACAAAAACAAGAAGTCAAGATTTTAAAATTTACTTCAGGCAATTAGAGAATTTTAAAATAAAAGCCTCATAAAAGCAATTTTAGCAACCTCACTCAAAGAAACCGTTTTCTAATTTTGTTTCTTTTGACTGTTTTTGCAAGTACATTTTTTAAATAAAAAAAATCAAATGAAATCTCATTTAATTAAATCATTAATTATCACTGCAGTCAGTTTATTTTATGATTTGCTTTAGCAAGAAAAAATACAAAAAGTGCATTTCATTATTTTAATTAATTCGGTGCTAATAGTGAATACCCGGTTGATCAAAGCTGAAATATCACAGCTAGTTAGGATTTTTTATGTAATCATTCCATATCCGATCTTATTTCGAAATCTGTACTTTTCCTATTTTATTTTTATTTTAGTTGTCTGTTTTTTTTTTAATATCAGTTTTCTTTACTTCATATATTGTTACTAATATCTTACATTATGCAACGGTAAAATAAGATAATGCTATTGACAGATGATCATAGTTGCGACACCAGCATTAACAACATTTTAAACTGTGTGGGCGAAAATTATCACAAACGCTTTGGCAAATTATAGCAAAAACTTTAAGATTAAATTAGAATACCATTCACATAATTGCCAGAAGGGAATATCTTATCAGCTTCTAATAATAACCTAAAACAGTAATTAAAATGTCTAAGTAATTAATAACAATAACGTAATCACCACGGTTAAACTAATACACTTGTATATAGGGTATGCCAAAATCAGTTCTCAAAGATAATTTTTATACGTTAATTGAATAAAATAAATTATACAAAATAGCTGCAGGGAGCTTGAAAGTCTGAGTTCAAATCCTTTCTAATTAAAATAATTAGAATTATAAGTTATGAATAAAAATGATATATGTACTTCCCATTTAGTAATCTCTAGCTTATAAATTAATAATAAAAAAAGCACAAATTGTTTTAGTTATGAGAAGAAAGTGTATCATATAAATCATTAATTATTTCAAACAAATAGAAAGCATTTATAATCAGCAGGGAAATGACTGACTATAAGTTCAACAGATACAAAATATTGGCAGAAGTCTGTGTTTATATTCAAATCAGCCAATGAAATTATTACAAAAAGTTATCTCAGAAAGCAATGTTTCAGAAAATTCATTTGAATACGTTCTTTCATTCAATCATTTTAATTTAAAAAATCACAACTTTGTTAAAAATGGGTTTAAAAAATTGACAGTGGGACACTGTTTCCATGGATTTGCCATGAATAACCTAAACCTACCAACAGCATACAGTTTTGTTGTCACCTAAAATAAGCTTTAGTAACTAATAAATGGCAAATGATAGTGCTTAATAATCCCTATACTCTGCTGTCTTACCCAATATTTTCAGACAAGTCTTATGGCTTTCATTGGGATCTAATGCATCTTTCTTCTAGCAACCATTATATATCTTCCTGTTATATTATCAAATTATCAACCCAAATTGAAATACCATGTATATGCCTTCAATTTTGTCAACTTGCTTGTATAGTCATATACATCTGAGAACAGTTTAGCTTTTATATATAATGGCGTTTTTAGTTTTTTCTAAACAATTATAGATACTTTTATACTGTGATAAAAATGAAAGGCATAAGCTCAAAATTATTCTGTGGATATTGAGCAGCAAAAATAAGGATTTACTGAGAAATATCATCTGGTATATATTAGTTAGTAAAATTTGCAGAAGATGGCATATAAAGAGGTAATGAAACAAAATACATGCTGCTAAAATAGCAATATGTAAACTGGAGTTGAGTGATAAAATTACATGATATTTTATTGGCTTAAATTTATATTAAACATTTTTTTGAATTGTGATTTGATAAGTGAGTGGTTTATGAGACAATATAAGCTGTATACTATAAGGATCTATCTTTCCAAAATTGATTTTTAAAATTCAGTAGCAAACTGTACTACAACATGTCACATTTCTCAATATGTGCAAATATTCAAAACTAATTTCTAGCTATTACTTAAATAATATGGATAAAAGTAGCAGATTTTCCTGCATCTAGTGACTTTACAACCAATAAAATAACACATTTAATGCTCTGATAATGTATAAAAATCTCAGTTATGAATCTAAAAAAATTGTTTAAGTTATAGGAATTGTAAATGAATTGAGATTTTAAGCATTATATATAGCTATTCAAAAATTAACTAGCTTTAGATTAATTTTATGTATGACAAAACATTATACCAATGATGAATAAACTGTAGTTTACATGACCACAGTGCCCCCAAAGCTACTCTTATGCATCTTACAAGATAATATGAATATTGATTTTTATTGCCATTTTTTAAAAACTTTTATATTAACAATCAGTATTAAAATATTTTATTTTGTAAATGCTTTAAAAATAATAAAAAACTACGTATTTTGAAATTTTAAATTTTTAGTTTTTAAATGATATCTATTAAAAGGGTTGTTAACATGGATTTCATTATTATATTTGGTTAGTAAAAAGTGCTTCTACATTTGATGGCCTGCTTTGGTCCTGTCAAAATTGATTCCAAAAGTGACTACTACAACTCTTGAACAATCAAAAATATATGAAAAATTGTGCATCTGGTTCTTATTACTAAAGAACTTGCTCCCTATTGTCATATACTAAGCAGAGTAATAAGGGACTTTCTCAACTGTTATTATATTTTCTAATTTCATTATAATGACCTAAACAAAAAATAATAAAATCTCTACCTCTTTCATTCTCTTTACCTTTAAACTTTGTCTACTTTTCATACAACTTACCATGAGCATCTTTTAATACCTTATTCTACAAATTATAATTACTGATTTTCTATATCATCATAATTTACACCTACAATGTAATCTATTTTTGCCTTATTTATCTAATATCTAAAGCTTTTGGGCTTGCACCAAATAACAATAAGCTTACTTTAGCATTATTATATATCCTTTCATATTTTTGTATAATTTTAATTATTTTGTAACTCCAAACTATCTTTATACATTGGCCACAACTCTAATTTTTTTTAAAAAGTGACTTCACTTTTCTTTTTCATCATAACTAAGCACCTGCAATACATTCTCTATACATTTATCCCCTTTCTTATATAAACACACTGTACATGAAAATAAAATATTTATCTATTATCTTTGCATATTATAAAATTTTACCTTGTCTCAATATGTTTGTTGTCCTCTCATTGGATAATACAATAACTACTATTTTTATTGATCTATTTTCATTTAAATATTGAAACTTTTCAAACATTTAAAATTTAATTTTGATTTTCCTTACTAAAATAGAAGTCCACTCAATTTATATCAAATGGTCTCATTTTCTTTTCACAATTCATCAATGCATACACATCTGCTACTTTTGTCTATTTTCATCTAAAAATTTATAAAACTCTTGATAAATGCAAAGTACATCATTTTAAATATTAAATGAGAAAGCATTACCCACTCAATCCCCCTCCAGTTTTTTTTTTTTTTCTCAACTCTATATCAATTTAACAAACACCAAAATACTTAAACTTCTTCATTTCTTCAAAACAATATTTTAATCTTTCAGTTTTATTTTTTTCATTAAATACTAGGTTCATAGGTTTTTCTTTCTGAATTTGATTTTCATATTTATTTCTGTTTCTTTATACTTTTTCAATAATAACTCCAAATTTTCTACACTGTTTGCACAAAAAATATTATATAACCTTTGCACATTTACTACTATAGAAGTCCCCATTCCTATCTCTATTTTTTTTTTTATCACAACTTCTTATTTTTTTAGAAACAAAATAAATTATAAAGGTAATTAATTAATACCCTTGTTTTAACCCACTTTCATATTTAACCTTCATTGATTCAATATCCAATTGATACTTATAAAAAATATCTTGGTAAATTCTTAACCAGCTAAATCTATTCCCATATTTTTCAAACTTCTCCATGAAAGTAATCATATTATTAAAACATTGCCACCTCCTTGACTTAATTTACTTTCAATCTTAAAAACAGATGGCAAATAAGATAGATAATGCTACATGTTCAATCATTTGATTTGAACAGTTATTTGTAGCTTTTTTTAAAAATTGCATTCAATCTTATGTTTTGACATTAATATCCATAAGTTTGTAAAAATACTGAAAAAAATATTTAACATCATTTTACCTTGTAATTTTATTACTTTTCTTTTGCTGAATAAATATTGTTGCATGGATTATCCTACTGGAGGCTATTAAATTGGGTTGCATTGTTCCATAATGTACACTATGATTTTGCATGTTTGTGATCATAGTTTTTTGATAAAAAAAACATGGAATACAAATGTTGCAATATGTTTGATATATTTATCAGAAAGCACTGGTTTATTATTTGTTGCATTTATATTTCCCTTTAAAGTAAATATAAAGAACAATCAGTTTATATAGTAATTAAATATCTTCTCTACACAAGTCATTCATGTTTATAAGCAGTTTAATGTCAACTTTTTAAATAAGGATCTTTGAAAATGTATTATTTAAATTATTTATAATCATATTAAAAATAATAATAGGAATTAAATTTGCTGTAATTATAATTATAAATTCTAACGAATATTACTATAGTTTCATAGATTGTAATGTATAGGGAAGTATGGAGGTGTTTATTATATCTATAAGATATTACACACGGGAAAGCGAAAGATTAATAACTCCGTGTATGTAAAATAAATAAATAAAAAATCAGATATATTAATCTTTAACTGAGGTTTAAAGTTTATATCTGTGCTAGAGATAATCTCTAGTTTTGATAATTATTAGTAAAGGTCATTATTGTATTTATCTGAAATGGATGGTGTCGGAATTGTGAGTGGAGGGAGTTTGTTAGTTGTAAATGAAAATGTAACACTAAAATCATAAGCATTAGCCAATTTATTTTTTCAATATTAATAAGAGATAACTATATCATTACCAGAGCTTTCATTAAACTGTTTCTTATAGCATGCATTTTTTGTTAAAGTTTTAAAATTTTTTGTGTAGTTTAATATTTAATAAAATAGTATGAATAATTATTTTTTCTTTGAGAACAATATATAATTTAAGTTTGGAATAAATGGATAGCAGAGAATAATGCTATTATCACATTACTAGGATCGTTTCTTTCCATTGGTGAGTATCAAAACAGTACTTACAATCACCATCTTTAATTCTTTTATATTACTGCAATCTAATAACCTGATATACAAAAGTAACATAAGGCAAGAATCAAAGTTAACTTGCTTGTATAGATATATAAATTTGACATTACATCAATATATATTTTCATGACTTTAGTTTTATGGTAACGGTAGCATCATTCATTTTTCAACTAAAATAATATACAGTAACGCACAAAACCACAGATGACTTTGTAGTAAATAAAGAGGCTTCCTTCTAAAAATATTTATTAAAGGAATCAGAAAATGTCACGTGATGCTTTGTTAAATATTTAAGTTCACGTAGAGTTTATTCATATTTTTAATCATAATGTTCATTAACAAAATAAAATTGGAAGAAAACTTGCTTATTAATAAAGGTGAATAAATATTTTTTTTTTCATATTTTAAAGCCTAAAAGTATATTTTAGTCAAGCATTGGTGGTCGAGTGGTCAGCACAGCTGCCTTACAAACCGTTGTCCCGGGTTTGCGTGTTCGCTTCATGGCCGATGCTTTGACACATGAGAGAAAAAAAAGTATATTTTAATAAATAAGAATAAACTTTTTTGTTACAAGCTTTAAAAAGACTGCAAACACAAGATTGTAAGATTTTAATGAAATTTTATCTTTCAAAAGGACTTTATTGAATATAACAAGAAAAGGTTACATTTATAACTATTTTACCACATGCAGATGAATTGAAGTTAGTATAAATAAGTTGAAAATTGTAATTGGGGGGGGGGGGGTAACAAAGACAAAGGATATGCATGTGGTTTACAAATTTGAGTTTACATTATTTTCTTTAAAATATATACATCCAATTAGTTTTGTGCACTTGTAAAGCTCTTAGTTCTGTTTTTTATTAGTCTTTTTTTTTTTTCTCTCTATAATTTTGAGCACTGTTGTAATATTGACCAAGTGGCTGTGTACATCTTTTGGGATACAATTTTTTCATCCCTTAAGCGGAGCTGTTCCATTTTGTTCCAGAATGTGTTTGGATGTCTTCTTGGATTATTGTTGTACATGAAGGAGCATCTTGTACACCATAGTGAAAACAACTATAAAAGTACTTGCTCGAATATGTGGGTAGCTACCCTTAATAAATGATTGTAAAAGGGTTTGAATGTCACAATTTCTTTGTTTGTACAATGATGGTATGGATGAACGAATATTATCAAATACAGGGCAGGTAAAAAGAAAATGTTCTTGTGTCTCAGTTTCTCTATGACACAACCAGCATATGTCTTCTGTATTTATGTAATGCCTTCTATATCTACAAAAGTGTAATGTTGGCAATGCTTCAAGATTTAATTTGAGTAGAAAATCATAATATTTGGGTTCTAATGACTAGAATTTAAATTTTCGGGTTAGTTGTCTATTATTAATGTTTAAAATTGGTCTTTTATCATTTAGGGGAGAGCAAATTATCTGGTATACATCCCAATATTTAAATTTATCTTGCAGTGGTGAAAAAATAATGTTTGGAATGTGAAGAATTAGTGTAAGCAAGGTTTTCCAATATCCATTGGTTGGTGGTGGTTTATCTGTTGGGGTAATCTTGAAGAACACTTTCATGTATGGAAATAAATAAGCACATGCAGAAATGAGATTTAATGTCTTTTGAATGTTAAAAATATGTATTGAATGTAGTCCTAAACCATTTTGTATTAGAGGAGCTTGAATACGTTTTAGTGAAACCGAAACAATCTTTTTTCCCCACAGCAACTTTCTACATAACGAGTTTATTTTACTAGTAAAAGATTTAGTGTATAGTATTATTGGAGAATAGTATGTGATTCGAGTCATAATTAATAGATTAAACAGGGATACTTTTGAATACAGCGAAAGGTAAGATTTTGAAAGTGAATCAATTATATTTTCTATTTTATTTTTAATTTTGTCTTGTATTTGTCGACGCATTTCTAGATTGCTCAAATAGAAGGGGAATCCCACAAAAGAACTGGGTTTTCCTTTAAAATGTTGTGTGTGAAATTGTCCTGTATATATTGACCATGCAGAAGATTTATCCATGTTAAACTCCAGCTTGTATTTATTAGTGTATGAATTAAGAATTTTCAATAGAGTTGGGATCTGTTTTTTAGAAGTTAAAAAAATCGAGACATCATCCATGTAGGCAATACAGGAGATGTTTGCTTTTAGACCAGGTATGTATATGCCTGATAATTCTTTTTCTATCATATTCAGTAAGGGATTGATATAGAAAGTAAAAAAAAAGTGCACTTAGTGGTGAACCTTGTGGAATTGAACAGTAAGGTACAAAAGAGGGGGAATTCTTACCATTAAGTGTAATATGTATTTCTCGACTTAATAGAAGATTGGTGATTAAATATATTAAGGATCTTGGTATTGTTGTGTCTGCTAATGCTTCAACAAGGAGTTCAATTGGAATCATATCAAATGCTGATTTTATATCCAGTTGGATTACAACTGGACTATATTTTTTATTATTTCTGACAGAATCAATAACTGTTTTGAATAGAAAGGCTGCTTGCATTGTAGATGAGCCTTTCTTAGCAAACTGCATTTTAGATAGTATAGGTATAATATAGGGTTCTATTTTGTCTTTAATGATTGACTCCAGCAGTTTGATACCCAGAGGGCTCATTGATATGGGCCTTAGATTGTTTAGTGTGGTTATTTTTTCATGTGTTTTGATAAATGGTACTAGTAAAATAGGGTATAATCCATGTATATGATGGATCTTTTTTGTTAGAAAGTTTGCTAGATTACACAGATACTGAGCAGTAAAATTTTCTAAATGCTTGAATACAAAGCAAGGTATACCATGCATTCCTGGGTGACTGGAGTTTGGGGTTGATGCTAATTTTTGAATAAAGTCTTTGGGAGTAAATACTATATCTTCTTCTGGCTCACCGAGAAAAAATGGTGCAGGGCTGAATTTTTTCTTCTCTTGAAGTTTGGATTTGAAATGTGTGTAGAGAGGTAGCAACATGTTGTAACCAGAAATTATATCTTCTTGTATTTTAATTGCTGTCGGTATGCGAGTTGATGGCTTTTGTCCCAGTGCCCAGCGAATATAGTGTCTGGACCATGTGTGTGTCTGTGTCAAAAAGAGTTTTATTTTTTTAATTGCCAGGTATTCTTTAAGTTCTTCAGAGACTGATTTATAAAGTTTCTTCAGGGCAATCACATTTGAACAGCCTTGTTTATTTGTAGTACTGTTTGTGATTCTTTTGTGTGTTTCATCTACAAGAGCTAGAAGCCTTGAAGGGGCTGGGGTAGCCCTTGTTATGACATCAATTGTATATGAAATAATGTTAACAAAGGCAATCCATGTTTGCACTGGATCCATTTCAATGTCTCGAAGTTTGAAGAGATATATATATATTTCTGAGAATAAATATTCTGGAGTTCGACATGGAAGAAGCACTCTAATTGTGTTTCCAATAGATGTTATTGATCTGTATATAAAATCATTCTTTAGTGAAACAATAATTGCAGAATGGTCTGATAATGATGAGTTTTTTATTGTTAGGCTGATCATGTGATGTAACACTGGTGAGTAGAAGACCAGGTCAATTAATGATGAAAACCTGCCATTATTAAATGTTACTGAATTCTGTGGGAGATAGCCTTCTCCACTCATGAGTGGTATGGCTAGTAAGTGCAACCATTTTGTGACAAACTCATTGTATGACATGTTGAAATCACCAAGTAAAATTAATGGATGTGATGAGGATGCTATTTTGGAATTTATAATTTGAATGACTTTATTAATTACTGTGTGATTTGGAGGTAAATAAACAAATGCTACATTCAATGTAACTGTTTTATCATATAGTGTTATAATTAATATGTGTGCATCTATATATATTATTTTTACAGAATAGAAGGGGCAGGTTTTCATTACTACTACTCCTGTTCCTGCTGAGGGTGAAAATGATGCTTGGGAGAATGCTGAGTATCCTTGATTATTAAGATAGTTAGATGGGTTAATCTGAGATTTATTATAAATTTTTGTTTCAAGTAACCCTAGCAAATGAGGTTGTATAATTTCAAACCATTTTATTAATTGATAGTTTTTTTCCAGTGAGTTTAATCCACGGATGTTTAATGACGCTATTTTTATATTCATTATAGTTTCACTCAATAAAAACAGAACACACCTGATGTAGTAATTAGATTATAATTTTATATAGTTTAGATAACTTGCACAAATTATGACAAAGAATTTTTATGTCTGGAGGTTCTACTTCCTCCCTCCTGTGATAATTTTTGCACATTTGCTTTTTTATTGGTGCTAAGGTCTTCATCTGAAGTGTATTCAAACTCAGTATCCATTGAACTCATATTTGCTTTTCTTATTTTTTTTATGATCTAATGTCTGGGGCATATCATCTTCACTAAGATCAATAGGCACTGCTGCATTTTTTCTACGTTTGCTTCATGGTCTGCCTGTTTTTCGGTTGGCAGTGTCATTTATTTTCGGGTCTGTAGGTGGCAAGCAAGGCACTAGATAGTCTATAATATCTTGCGAAGTTTTGTTAAGGGGTATTTTTGATTGTTTGTGATTTTGGCAATCACTTTTTAATATTTCTTGTTGAGATGGGCTATTTTCTTGTAACACTGGTTTATCCTCGTCATTCCGTGATTGATTTTCGGGTAAAATTGATTCACTTTCATCATTTACTGATTGCTCTCTGGTGATGTTTAGATCGTCTGTTACACCGTCATTAATTGGATTATTTTGATAGCAAATTGTAGTTGATTCACTTATCGGTTGAGGAGTGAAATCTGTGTTATTTACTGGCACATTTCCACATTGATGACTTGAGGTTGCTCTCATATCACAGTGTTTACATTTAAGTTTTGGGCATGCATTTATAATATGCCCTCATTGTTTGCAGTGAAAACATTGCGGTTTAAGTCCATGAATTATTAAGAGTAGCGTCGCTTCGTGATCGGTTATAAGAGTGGGAATATCATTTGGATTTACGTTTTGATTTAATTTAACTTTAAAATGATAACTGTTTCCATAGATCGGTATCGGAGTTCCTTTTAAATATATAGGTTGAAAGGCAACAACAACTCTGAACGGTTGCATTAATTTATTGAGGTCATTTATTGTATAGTTAAAGTACGTATTTTTGATTGTGCCGGTAATAAAATTTTCTCTATATTGGTTAACTTTTACTAAAGCAAATTTCCCTAACGTTTTAATTGTTTTATCAAATTTGTTTTTTTTTTGTTCTTCGCTATAGAATTCAATAGCAAGATAGCGAGGATTTGGATGATCTGCAATGCGCAATATAGAATCCCATAAATTATTTGTGCTTAATTCTTCGTATAGCAAATCCTTAGGAAATCTATACAGCGAACAATTTATATCTGTAATTGCAAGGATAACAGACCGGTCAGTAAAGAAACATTTAAACGACATAAACAGGTCATGTGGGATGGTCGTATTAAAGCGTTCAGAAATTTTTAATAGACTTTCATTAGTCCAGATCTCTTCTTCTATTACGTTAACTGGTAATGGATCAGATTCTGAAATCACATCTAGTTTCATTAGATCATTCATTGTTGAACGACGAAATCTTGAAACTGGAGTTTGATTTTTTTCCACGTTCTGAGGAAAATCTCCTTTTTTAGTGGATGCTTTGATTGCGTCAGCATAAGAAATGAAATTTTATTTATTGTTTTTTATGACAATAATCCGTTTCAAAATAAATTAAAAAATGAAGACATTTTTATATAGCTATATATCTAATGATAAAGATATATTAAAAGATTAGAAGAATGTAGTAGTGACATTGAAAAGAAACATATTGAAAATTACATATCTATCAGTCTTCTGTCAGTTTTTTGTATAAGGTCTTCATTAAGATCATTACAATGTGCACAGAGAACTTTGGATTAAAATCACTCAAAAAACAAGACTTGATTTAAAAGTGCATAAACACATACTTCACAGATAAGCATTAAGAAAAGTAAGAAAAACATCACGGCTTGCATTTTGTTTGGATTTGTAGATTATAAAAAGGCATTTCATTGTAGAAATATTTAAGCAATAACTAACTTTGGATCAACGAAATACAGACTCAAAATATCAAATTTCGACAAATAGTTATCTGTATGAAAAATAGTAATTATATTTTATTTACATTGATAGGAATTGCATGCCAAAGTAATTTCATCTATTTAAAACATTTTATAGCAGTTTTATTAAAAATATTTTATTGATAATAAAAAAAAATACTAGGGGACATAAAAATAAATAGGAAATTATTCAAGTTATCTATTTCTTTTTTGAAGGTGACGTAGAACTTTAGGAAATGTTATGAGATCTAAGGTAGGTTTAAAAATAAATATTAAAAAGATTGAAGTAATTTTTAATGACTTTTCAAAAAAAATAAAGATTGATAATAAATCAAGTAGGTTAAGAATTATAAATAACTTAATTTGATTATTAATAAAGATTAAAATACAATAGATAAGATTAATCATATAAATAAACTGGACTGAAGTACTTTTTGATGTAAATAATTTAATAATAAATGAAATATGTTTATGTTTTTGAAAACATAGATTTTTTTTAATAAATAAGTTTTATAAATTTACTTATAATGAGAGACTTGGAAATTTAATAAAATAACAGAAGAAAATCTTCACATTACACAGTATAATATGGAGACTTGTATGTTGAGAGAAACAAATAGAAAATAAAAGCAACATACATGGATGAAAAAACAAAAAAAAACATATATCTCTGGTATCATTGAAAATATTAAAAAGCTAAATGGAATTCAATTAACAATATATGGATAACTGAAGTCTTAAGTACAGATCCAATAGTTTATAAAAAAATCTAGAGAAAGATCATGTGTGCCATAGATGGAATAGATGAAAAAAAGTTTTCTGGGATAATGTGAAGAAGGGAAATTATTGTTCAGAGAAACTGAATTATTTGTTAAGGGATCTTTATTTTATTGTGGTTGGTAATGGTTAGAATAAATATGATAATGAATATATATTTGATAAACCTGAATGAAATAAAATTAATTGGAAGTGTAGAAATGAAAAGTATTCAATTTTAGCTAGTGTTTTTTATTTCCTTTAATTTGACCTACTTATCTGAATCAGTATATCTGATAATCACATGTTCACCATTCTCTATGCTTACACAAGTTGTTAAACATAGGCAAATTCTCCATTCACTAATCACAGTGACTTGCACTGAATGACACTACTATATGGAGAGTTTTGCTTCTGTATATTTGATAATAATATTAACAATTCAAAATCTAATGTACATTTGGACATACAAGTTTAATTTTATATATATAATAGTATAATTAATATTTACATTTACCAAATATTTTATAAGTTAGAATATATTTTATTTACTATGTTCTTGAAGCACATACAAATCACTTGTAAAACATGTCAACATTGATTGATTGATATTAAATCTTAAAAAAATATCACTGTCATGATTTCACTAAGCAATGAAATGACACTTTGTAAATTAAATTATTGCTTTTATGTGGACTTGATCAATATTATTTACCAAGAGTGCTGGAGTTTATGGCATCAGGTGAAGAGTAGGTAGGGATTTTGTTGTGTCTATGCATTTATAATTGTTGTGTAGGAAAATTGTGCATATCAATTATTTTAAAAACAAATTTTATGATACTAGAGTTTTATAAAGAAAATTTCCTAATATTAGCAATATTTTATTCTAGAATATTAAAAACACACACACTATTATTAAATATTTTGCATATTATATATCTTTAATAATAGTAATATAGTAGAGAAATTTAAGATTTTTAAGATTTCTAGCTGTTGAATGAGGTTTTAAAATAATGGCTTGGTTTTGTTTAAAGACATTATAACTTTCTTTTTCTTTTATTCTATATTTTGAGGGACTATTTTTTTCTCTCAAATGTTGTTACTTTCTTACTGGTCATCATTAAATACAGAAATATAACTAAAAATTTTTGAGAAAAGAGATTGCCAAAAATTTATAAATTTTTTCTTTGGCCAAATACATTTTAATTGCATAAAAGCTTTTTTAAACTTGATACAATACTTTCCCAATTGATAAAACCTTATAGATTTTTTAATATTTTATTTTTAATAAAATAAATTTTGATTAAAAATAGATCATAGTACACATTGACATCATAAAAATAGTTAAGAAAGTTGATCACTATTGCTGCAGAATATTATCTGCTGCAGTAGAAGCAGAATTCTCTCATCTTATTCTTTATTAGAGCATTTTTTATGAATTTGAATAATTAATGAATACTGTAATGTCAGATTCAAATGTCCAGATTAGAATTAGCTACTGGCTTTCTTTAATGAGAAGCATTAGACTTAAGCTTTCACATTTTGTAGTCATATTCCTATACAGACCTTGTACTATTAACCTATGAACTGCACTGTACAGTAATTTTTGTATGTGGCTTTATCTCACTCTTAAACCACTATTTTAAATGTTATTTTGCTAATTTTACTGTTATTTTATTGAGAAAATTGTACTGAATGACACTGCCACCTTTAGAATTTATTTATAACTAATAAATCAATAATATTTAAAGTTAACAATATAACAATGATGTAAGCATTGTTGTTCAAGGTGCTGATTGGTGGTTTCTTTTGTTATCAAATTTTGCCAGTTCAATTTTTCATTTTGATTTTTCAAGTGAAAACATATATTTTAGAAACATTTTTGACACACTAATGATTTTTTTCATAAAATATCTGTGAAATATAAATTATTTTAAAGAAGAATTCAGATTTTACTAAAAGATGCTTACTTTTACATAAAGGCAAATTGACAAAGAAAAATCAACAACATGGAGCTTCAATTTACAATTGGATAACAAACATACATTTTATGTCTACAGCTATAAATTATTTTCATCAGTTATAAATAGAAATTTATTTTTAAATAAACTTTCATTCACTTTAATAATATAACGAATTATTAATTTGCATTTTAGAAACTAAATTAAAACAAATATTGTTTTAAAAGATAAATATATTTTTACTACTGATTTTGTAATTGACAAATCAAAAGTTTTGAACTTTAATTGGATCTACCAATATGGATTTTGAAATATTAAAGAGTTAATATAGGGTATATATTATAAATGTCATTTAAGGGCTTGGAGGTGCTGAGAAAGAGAATTAACAGTGAATAGTATTAATATAAGATGCTTAGTATGCTTTCAATATTTTTGTTAGATATCATAATCATAGCAATGAATACATAAATTGTAAGTGGAGGATATAATATAAATATCATGTAAATTATATGCAAATATGCTTCAATGCCTTATTTTTTAAAAAGAGTGAAGCAGGATTCTTCTTATTTATAGCATTGGCATTGTTAGCAATATTCCAAGCCTCCTTTATTTTATGTTTGGCATCACCCTTTTCTATACATACAACACTGCTTGCAATAAGTTTAAAAGTATGGATTTATTGTCTGGATTGTTTTTTGCCTTTAGTACATATATTAGTGTTGGGACAATCTTTTTACAAGGATATCATGGGATTTTTCTGATATACATGGTGATGCAGTTAGTTTTATTGCAAGGAATTTTGTACAAGGTATTGGGTGTTTGTTCAAAAAGAAGTTTATTCTCAAATTGTTAATCAAACAGTTGAAGGCTAATACTATATTATTCTGAACAAATTTTATTTATATATTGAGAAACATTAAGAATGTAGGGGATGGATATTCAGAGTCTAGGGTAAGCTGGCATGGGATTAGATATAATTTTGATGTTAAATTTTTTAAGATATTCATAAGCATCATGTATTTATATCCAGCACAGTATAAATCATTAATATATTTGTCAATGTTAGATTTGCAGTCAGATCCTAACTTGCACAGATTAAAATTTCTGCATAGAAACACTTTAAAACTGCTGTATTTGTGTGAATTAAGAGTTATAAAATCAGAATGTATTATGCCTCTGGTTTAACAGGTTTTATTATCATTTTGTAATTTTATTAAATAGTGTTGCATTGGATATATATGTCTAGAAACTTTATACATCTTAATTGGTTTTCATGTTCAATGGCCCAAATTAAAGCAGTATTTTTGTGTAAGATTGTGTCTGATGTTGTTAATTTGGAGTTCAGGTGCACAAATAAAGATGTCATATATATCACATATATATTATTATGGGTGTGTATTGAAGTTGTTTAGGAAGGATTTCAGATTTAGTACTATTTAAGGTGATTCTGGATATTATTCCATTTGTGAGCAATCACATGGGGCAGCTATTTTCCATGGTGTAATATTGTCTGCCAAAAAAGCAGTGCATTTAGGTATTTGGCTTTAAAGCTACTTGTTTTTTGTGGGTAGCTAGATGCTGCCAATACACGTTTAATTATGTCAATTGACTGGTTTCTCTTTATATATCCATATATTCTGTGATGTCTAGAGTGCAACCCATTATGTTTTTAATTCTGTGGACACAATCAAACAATGATTTCATGGTATATGAGACATATCCTAATTGGTCAGTGAACCTCTAAAATCTATCATTGGCTTGAGAGGGTGATCAGGTTTGTGTAATTTTGCATTTCAAAACATACAGAAGGGAGGGGGGATAGCTGTGGAAGGATAAATTTTAAAGAATTCACTTTTTGCAAATTTGCTATTACAGTGTTTCTTGAGAATTAATGAAATAAATGTATCCTTATTCCTTTTTAAATTGTATGAAGGTACTCATTTAAACAGTAATTTATTAATCTCTATATTCATTTTTTGTGAGTACTCTTGTTTATCTGAGAAAAATAAATTATTTCCTTTGTCCTTTTTAATGCAAGTGATATTGTTGTCTTGTAAATAGGATTTCATGGAATTAGTATTCCTCATACGGTTGTTATTCTTTATTTTCATAGATTTGCACTTAGTCTCATGAGACATTGGCCAAATAATACTGACTGTGTGGGTTATCTGCAAATATACTATGTTGGCAATAATATCCATCATTGGATTATCTAGCTGACACCTATAAAGTGCAATCCAAATTCTAAAAAAAGTCTTTATGTTGTTAGATGTCTCCAAGTGCTTAATTGACAATTACAATTGCTTAAGAAGAGTAAATCAATGTATTATAATATATGTTATAATAACTTTGGTACCATATCACTTAAACATCATTGTTGGAACAGAACAGATATTGCTATACTTATATTAAGGCTTAGAAATTAGCAATATAGATTTAATATTAGATACAAATATATATATATATTTAGTGAATTCAGATTTATAATAACTATAAGCATCTTTCATTTTTAACAAAGATGGTATATATTAAAATAATGTGTCACATTTTTTCTCTTGCTTTTAATATCTGCACTAAAATTACTCATTTATTCTATTGACGTCACATTAGAGACATTTATTGCCATTTGTATTATCAACATTTTAGAAGTTGTTTTACTTTCTTTTAAGTATGGGATGGTCATTTAACATTTTATTAACTATTTTAAAGATTTTTAAAAAAAATAATGCTATGACTCTATATCTAAATAGTTGTTAGCATTAGTCTATTTTTTGCTTCTAATGACAAGAACTTTATGGTGTTTAAAAAGTGACAGCCTTAAGAGCCAAAAGTTTTTGAAATAAAGCTCAAATTGTCACTTCCAATACTTTAACATCAGATGATCTTCCCAAAGAATCAATTTCCCTGTGAAGTTTATTAAATAGCATACATGAGAGCTACAGGCTTCTGGATTTAAACTCAATCCACCATTTTTAGCACTTGAAATTCTATTTGTATATCATATAACCTTCCAATCAACTATCAATACTATTATTTTTGCTTATGTGGTCTTGAATAGTGCTAAAGTATTATACTTGAGAATTAAAGACTTCTGGATTGGAACTCAATTTGTCATTCTCATGTTCAAACATCACACGACTTTCCAAGTGATTAAACATTTAAATATTATTTTAGTTCTTTTTAAGGCAAATGTGAACATTTTTTGCTAAGTTTTTAAAATAATTATTGTGTTTATTGTACAATTGGTTTTACTTTTTATAATAAAAATGTTAAAGGAGATAATCTAAAATATCACACATGAATTCACATCAATACTAATAATTTTAATAGGAAATAGTTTTGAGTTTTTAATATTAATTAGTGTATTTATTGTAATTCAAATTACAAGAATTAAAAAAAAGTTTGTTTTTTTATTAATACTTCTTTATCAATGTCTTCATAAAACATAATTTCCAGCATCTTTATGATCGCATATATACATCATAAAACTGGCCCCGACTGTTTTATTGAGTTTAATAAATTCCAATTTTATTCATAGAATAATTTATGCTAAAGAATTCCTAGACTAAATATGACATTATTTAAAGAGATTTTAAAGATAACGTGTATATACATACATAACAAGGAAACAATTTCTAAGCATTTGCAATCTGTCTTATATCTGTCACATTTTTAATTTGACAGGAAACAAGGTCGTAAAGGCATTGGACTCACATCATTATGCTTTTGTATGACTTAAGAATGTAAGAATGCTTTATAATTATAATCAAACTTTAATTTAGACCACAAACATTCGTAAGCATTTTTTATACATTGTCCTGAGCAGATAACCCAGTAGTGAATATGGTTATCTCAAAAGCTAAAGACACCTGCAAATGATTTATATTGAGTAAAACAAATTCTTTTTTTTAAATTAAATAACTGTTATGATTAAACTTTCTCTATGATAAAGAATCTTCAAATGGCAGAAATTATAATTATTTAATAAAAAGAGACATCTAGCAGATGTAGTTTACAATATGTTTAACTAGCATTACACAAGTGGTACGTCTATTAATTTATCAACTTTTTTTATTATAATATTCTTAATATATTTAAGTATTTGATCCTATTACTATATTATGACAGTTACCATCTATTTATAATTTTAGATGGGATATTTTTTTTTTATTTGCTTGTAATTATATTTTGTAATACCAGAAAGTGTTTCAGGTATATTTTAAATGTCTCTATATACAAAAAAATATTGCAACAGAGACAAATAAATAAAATTAACTTAAATAAATCAAGTATCCTTTCGATATATTAGCCTCATACTCATAATTGTCAAACAAAATACCCACCACCACCACCGTAATTCACCATTTAAGATTTTAAAAAAATTTTTTTTTGTTTATTTGAATAGTATTGGCTCTTTGATTCATACTGTTGTTTTTTTTTTATTTGATGATGCAAATGAGTCAAAAATTTATTTGAATTATTTAAGTTAATTTTATTTTTTAGTTTCTGTTGTCTGTTGCAGTACTTTTATATTATTTATAACAATGACAGACATCTAATCTATTATATATATGTAATGATGTAATATTTTTAATGGATGTTTAGATGGAAATATTTGTGTTGAGTTATCCATTTATAATTATTTAATTAGAAAGCTCTTTACTTAAGATAGTAGCCCAATAAATTTAACTGTGCCAGGCTAAGAGTTGAAGTAAAACTGTCAGGTTATTTTATTCAAAAGGAGAACACAAAAATTTTTCCATATATATATATATTGAAACAGTTGGATCTATTGATCTGTCTGTTTCACTATTATATTCTATAATAATGTATTTATTTAGTGCTATATTTCACTGAGATTGCATGTATTTATTTAATTTAAAAATGCAAGTTTGTGCTTATAATATTGCTGAATATGTGCATGTATAATCGCCTCGTTCATTATAATATGCAGATGCAGTCATGGGTAGCATACACCCAAATACCACCCTGGTGTTTGTTAAAACTGGAGTAAACATAGCAGTGTGTAGTTAGTATTTATATATATATATATATATACAAGCGTTAGCAAGTTTTTTAACTTGCATTTTTGTTTATCATAAATGTACCTTTGAGGTCTTTCTTGCAATGATATAGATTGCAGAGGCTTCTACTATGTGGTGATGCTGAACTGAGATCAGACCCATATATCTATCTGGTTTGCTATGCTGAGTTTGAAGACATTACGTGTCTAAAAAATTCACACTTGCAAGCTGAATAGAAATTGTTTCATAAACGCTCAGAGTTTGTATTTAGATCTAGTTTCTTTATTCCTGTCTTTCACTGACGATAGCAAATAGCTTGAAATCATGATCTGAAAGTGGAATTATAGTTAGAGATAGTGAATACTAACTACTCTGATGTTTATGTAAACAAAACATACGCTTGATCGGCGTTTTTGGTAGAACGCCATCTGTGGACATAAATACAAGCGTTAGCAAGTTTTTTAACTTGCATTTTTGTTTATCATATATATATATATATAACAAAATTTATAAGTTTAAATTTGTAAAATTATTCATTTAAAAAGTTATGTTTTAATATTCATTTAAAATAATTTCCAAGTTCTATTGATTGTTTAAAGTTGTTTATGAGTTTTAACATTTCGTCTAAAAACAATAACTATGATTATGACGCATGCACATTGAAGTATACTTTGTTTAATTAATTTTAATCAATGTATTTGGACAGTATTTTGGTATTACAGTAATGGTATAGGTGAAACAGAGATCAATCTGGGGTGATGACACTCATTATTATCAACCCCAAGTCAATACAAAATTTAAATATAAAATTAAGTACAAATGAATATCATGAGGATGAGCAGGAGAGATCAGCACAGAACTAACTATAAGTTCACCAGCATTACACAAAAGTGATAATTATTCATCAACATGAATCATCAACAATAAAAATTAATCAAGAGTCAATCCTGTGACTGGATTTGAAATGGTTCTACTATAGACCAAGCTAATTATATAGCTCTGGCCAGCTTGGAGCAGATTATTTAAACAATAATTTGGATGCACAAACTTAAGTGCTAATCCATATGAATATAACAATTAAAAAATAATGCTGAGTTAATAAACATGCTGATCATCATCAATGCTCTGGATGCATAGTATCATAAATATACTATTAATTATAACCTAAATTTCTAAAGAAATAATAAATAAAATGAAATGTAATGCATGGACTTCAAAGGATATTACCTTTGCACCATCCAGTATTACAATAGTAATGAAATCATCATCAATCAGATGTCCATAAACAGTAAATATAAACTCCTTTTATATAACACACCACTATGCACATATCACACTCAGTGAGCAAAAGCTCCATAATTGTTACTGGAGCAAAAAATATAATCCTAACATATAATGTTTTAAATTTATTCTAGTATTAATTAAATTTACTGGAATAATTTAATAAAATATAAATTCATTAACAACAATAAAATTAAAATGAAATTCTGATTTTGATTAATATCAAAATGATATCCATTACATTGTAATTTACATATATGTTTCAATATTTAAAATACACGCACACTTCACATATCTGGAGCCTAATGGTAAACATAGGGATTTGCACTCAGACATTTAAATACCCATAAACTGGTTTATAAAAAACACCATATATAAGCACACAGATGTGTGGTATAATAATTTATGAACATATTTGAATGTTATAAACCTATAAATGAAATTCATTTTTATAATACATAATTAATGATTGATTTAACATTTGTGTGTGTGCACATGGAAATGTGTGCACACACTGACATTTATAACCTAATGATATTTCATTAATTAATAAATAAACTTATTCCAATAAAATATTTTCACAAGGCATAATTAATTCATTGCCAAATATATATATATATATAATTCACTTGTATGTGTATGAATCAAAGTTATTAATTAATTCATTATTTCTAATGGTGTAAAAAAGTTTTTCTTTTTTAAAATAAAAAGAAAATTATTGTGAGATTCAATTTAGAAAGTTATTTTCTTAAAAAAAAAAATTTGGCTTCTTGTTTTTTCATTTACAATAAGATTTTGTGAGTTTACTTTCTTTAAATTTCAAAATAAAATTGTTTATAAATCAATCCTTTGTTTTTAGACATTGTTTTTATTTTAAGTTAGAGATTTTAACAATCATCATTTTCACTGAAGAAAGTTTCTTTGAGTTTCACTTTTAATAAATAAAACTGTAAACTGTCATTTATTATTTTTTTCTATTCTAGATTTAGATGAATAATTTAGTCAAAAATTATTCACCTTTAAAAACAGCTGATATTTGTAAGTACTTTATATTCATGATAAGTACCTTTGTCTGTGCTTGTGATAAAGCTGCATATATGGCATGTAATCAATTGGTAATCTGGTCTCTTCTAAAACTGTATTCTGCCTTACTGTCAACTTTTGGAAACTGTTGGTATTCAGTGAGTTCTATTCAGTCTCTCTGCCATGGGCTATGAACTACATGAAAGCTGGAACTTGCTTCCATGTGAATTCAAATTCTATCATCATTATACTAGTAGCAGCAGCTGAATTCACTGGCTTCTGCCTTCAGTTATAACTTCATAGATATTATGCTATCATAATCTGTAAAAATTCTTCTTTAATCTTTTTTCTCAACCTTTTTACAAACAGAGCAGAATTTAAAAAACACAGTAATTAAAAGTAAGGTTTTTTTATCTTCATTGAAAAAGTTAGTCTCTTTTCAATTCACCTTAAACCTGTCAGAAAACAACTTTGTAAGATTTTTATGAAAATATGTTATACAAGCTTTAATTAAAATAAATTTTTTAATCAAAATAGATAGTGGAATTTTATAATTACCAATATATCTATTGCAACATAGAACATGTTTGTTTTAATTTCAAAATCATAACTAATAAAATATTAATTAGACCTTTTTAAATATTTAATTTATAATATTGTTTTAAATTCAAAATTATTTAATCCTTAACTATTCTAGTGTAATATAGAAAATATCTACAAAAATTTGTTTGTATTCATTTCTACTTTTCTTTTTAATTTTATATATTTATATGAGTACACACACTACTGTGTTGTTGTATTCAATGAGACACATAATAATCTCAATATATATATAATACAATTTTTATTTTTATTTATTTTGAATTATAAACTAAAAATTATTAAATATAAAAATATGACAAATAAAAATTTTTCATTTAAAATAACAGAAACATGAATATGGCTAAAAAAATATAACAAAAAAAAATGTTCACATTAATTATTAAGAATGTTCAATAGTTACCTCTGCAAAATATTTATAACAATCAGTTCAAATGATATTTCTATGCTCAAGATAAAGATATTTTCCACAAAACATGCATAAATATTTTGATGCCATTTATTTTGGCTGCATAACAAATTTACATATTCTTCAAAATATGTGTTATAACCAAACTGATGGTTTAAATATTATAGTTTAATGATAGTCACATCCAAACAGTAGATACTCATGACTTTGAACTATACATAATTTTTTAAAAAAGATTTGTATCTCTCAGATTAGCCACATATGAAGTGTTAAATAAATATTAATTTTACTATCTACAGTTTGTTTATAATACATTTGATATTTTGAATCCATTTATTTTACTAAGAAAAATATTTATGTTTATATCAGCACAAAAGGATTATAAACAAGGCATAACTCTCCATATAGTAGTGCCACCCTGTGCCAACCAAAATAATCAATGGATGCCAGAAGGCTTGTGCATAAAATCCCTATCTAATGCCTACTCACCCAATATCCCCAAACTAGTTTCTGGCTTGTGGCCTTTGTCAGTGAGGAGCTTTGGATCTGAGAGCACTGTACCTAGATCATAAGATCTAATGGAACCCTCCAGCAACCATCTTTTATCTCTTCTTAACTATAAAACTATGAGAATGAAATTGAAAACACAAAAATATTTTCAATCTAAGCTCAATAGCTTATATAGTCATATGGGTCTGAACTCAGTTCCTCACTGATGAAGGCTACAAGACAGAAACTAGTCTGGGGATATTGGATGAGTAGGCATTTGATAGGGATTTTATGCACAAGCCTTCTGACATCCATTGATTAATCTGGTTGGCACAGGGTGGCACTACTTTATGGAGAGTTTTGCCTTGTTTATAAACAATTATGTGCTAGTATAAGAGAAGGTGATCATGTGATGCTTAATGGTTTAACACAAAATTATTATATAGTAGTAATTAGTATAATAAATCAACATTTTGTAATTTTATCTGAATAGAAATATTTTATATTACACACAAACACATATGGATTAGTTAAAATATAAAATCTTTTTACTTTTATTATTATTTTTTTAAATGAAACATTTTTTTAATCAAAATTATAGTTTATACAAAACAAAAATGATTACCCTTAATTCAAACATCCCTAATTCAAAAATTTTTATTATTCAGACAAAATTATACAATTTTGATGGTAGTAATACTGTCAGATATGATACTTTTAAACTCTGTGGAGAGCTAATAAACCACATTGGGATATTTAATTGATACATTTAAGATTCAGTCTTCTTTAAAGTTATAGTATATTTTTTAATAAAATATAACAGAAAATAAAATCTATAAATGAAACATTATTGTGCCTTACATATCTTTTTTTTACATTTTACAAATCTAAAAATAAACTTTGCATTCTTTAATTATAATATTACAAAATTTTATTTTTTTAAAGTTTCCCAAGAAATCTAAAAATAAACCTTCTGCATGCTGATATAGTCAGACAATTTCATTTGATTATACATTTAATTGATGATTTTAAACAATGATGAACATAACATCTTTCAGCCTTTTTTCATGACATTCAATCAGTCTATCCCTAGTAATGAAAAAAAATATGTTCATTTTAGTATTGCTTTTATTGGTTGTTATAAAGTCAGTTTATTATTTTTATTTTGATTGTTTTTTTTTCTTTTTTTTTTTGGTTTTATTGCAATTTGTATTGTTCTGATTATTTATTAAGTGCACAGGAAGTCTGTAATTAGAAAAAGAAAGGCTATAACCTTGTTCACATGCACCTTAAACATTTATAATAGCCAAAAATGTAATTTTTAACTATAGAGGGCCTTCTTAAAGCTCAACACAAGATAGGGACCTTATAAAGATAAGAGTAGCCATCTTATCTTTAATCTAAATTCTTATTTATATAAGCCAATTGGAAGCATCTTGATTTGAGAGCTGAAAGATATGTCTCTCTTCTCATTTAAATCCACTATTTTATTTCACAAATTAACTTATGCAAAATCTTTTGATTTACAATGAGTTAATATTAAGATTATTTTAATGGAAATGTAGAAACTAATGTAGCATTCTGATTATTTATCAAGTGCACAGGTCTGTAATTAGAAAGAGAAAATTTTTAATCTTTTTTACATGTTCCTTAAACAATTATAATAGCCAAAGGATGTTGTTTTTGACTATAGAGGGACTTCTCAAACTTCAGCACAAGATAGGGATTTTATAAAGATAAGAATGATCATCTTAACTTTAACCTAAATTCTTATTTATATAGATATATCAGAAACATTTTGATTTGAGATTGTGGATGTGTGCTTAATAAATAACCAGAACATTACATTAGTTTTTATATTTCCATTAAAACAATTTTAATATTACTTCATTGTAAATTATAAGATTTCACTTAAGTTAATTTGTGAAAAGAAACAGCAGATTTAAATGTGAAAAGAGTAATATCTTCATGCCCTCAAATCAAGGTTTTTCACATTAGCCTATATAAATAAAAATTTAGTTTAAAGTTAAAACAGCCACCTTTATTTTATAAAGTTCTTATCTTGTGTTGTGATTTGAGAAGCCCCTCTATAGTCAAAAACTACATTGTTTGGTTATTATAAATGTTTAAGGTACATGTGAAAAAGATTTAAGCCTTTCTCTTGCTAATTACAGACTTCCTGTGTACTTGATAAATAATCAGAACATTAGTTTCTATATTTCCATTAAAAAGATCTTAATAATAAGTTATTTGTAAAATTCAAGATTTCACATAAGTTAATTTGTGAAAGGAAATAGTGGATTTAAATGTGAAGAGAATAATATCTTCATGCTCTCAAATCAAGATGCTTCAGATTGGCTTATATAAATACTTAGATTAAAGATAAGATAGCCACTAATCTTCATAAAGTTCCTATCTTGTGATAAAATTTGAGAAGCCCCTCTATAATCAAAATCTACATCATTTGTCTATTATAAATGTTTAATGTGCATGTGAAAAAGGTTAAATCCTTTCGTTTTCTAATTGTAATCTGTATAAAAAAAAACCCAATTTATTTTATAAAAAATAAAAATTGGTAGCTGCCAATTATTTTAACATTTAGCATTGTTTTCATAAAACTCAACACTTATAATTGATTGTATTTTTTCTCACTTTTTCAAAACCATATAGGAAATTTAAAAATTAAAAATCCAAAATAATAAATGTTTGAAATAGACATGAAATTATAAACAATAAGAGGTTTGAAATTATACATTTAATTTATGAATTAATTTTTAAGTCAGTATTAAATACTATTATGAGAAACAATTTTTCAAAATAAAAAGAAACTTCAGTTTAACACCGTGTTATCTTAGTACGTTTGATTAGCTCCATGCATAAAAATTATGTGCTGATATAAATATACGCTATATTTTAATTATATTACTTAAAGTACAAAAAGTATTTCCACATTTATAAATTATAATAATAATAATTTTTATTTAATTTTTCAACAGAATTTGAACTTATAATCAGAGGAGAAAGTTTTATTATTGAAATCCAAAAAATTTACATATTCAAGTATATATATATATTTGAAAACTAGGGACTCTTTACAAACCTAAAGTTTAATTGTAAGTATAGGGAATTTGAACTAAGATTTTCAAGCACCCTTTACCTATCTCATACAACTGATACACATGACCACACACATATAGAAAAGATAAATAATCACCAATATACGTATTTCGTGCTAAACCTGCACTCATCAGTTGGTCCAGATTATCATCTCCCATATATATATATATATAATCAGTAACTTGTATAGATTGAAGACTGTCCATTAAAATATGAAGATTTGCTATCTTAATATAAACTGAGCACTGATTATATATATGTGGGAGATGATAATCTGGACCAGGTGCTTGAAAATCTGAGTTTGAATCCCCTATACATAAATTCAAGTATATATAAAAACAATAGCATTTTCATGGAATTAAATCAAGCATTGTTTAATCATAAGACTCAATAAAACTTAATTGATATATATAGTGCAATTTTCATCTATACGCAATGCACGCGTTACAGTGTTAATAAAATATATGTATACTTTTTTGTTGGTGAATTTTGAGAATTAAATTCCTAATAACGTGATTAACTATAATTAGCATTCCAACAATTTTTCGAACTCACTCAATGCGGTCATTAAAATAACGAAGTTAGTAGATCAGTGTGTAATATTCAAGATATGATAACGAGAGAAAAAAATCATTCATTAAAAACTAGTTTATTTTTTTTATTATCAAACTCAGGTAACTTATTGAATTGTAATTTAAAGAACTTTAATAAAATAAAAAAAACTCTCGCGTAGGCTAAATGCTTGAATCTAGGTCAATTTTTTTTTATTATATCTTATAGATAAGTTTTAAAACCAAAAATGTAGAAAACGACTCGATTTTTATCTTTTTAAAATCTTTCTGCACTATTTGAATTTTTCCCCCATAATTATTATTATTGTAGGGTGGATTTATTTCTGCATTTGTCAATATTATTTTGCCTTCTTTGTACTTTGTTTTATTCTTAGTCGTATAAAATGATTAATGAGACATTTTGATAAAAGTAAAAATAATAAGTTTTATAGTCTGTAATTGTACAATACACTGCAGGAGTAATTAAGTATTGGAATGAATTATTGTAGCCATTTAAACTGATTCACTACACAGCGATTTATAGGAAAAACAAACTTGGTAATGGTTATTTATGAAAAATAACTGCATCTATAAAAGGCCTTATTGCATAGTTCTGATGCATTCGTTTTGTCATGTCAATAATCTGAGGTTCAAATTTAGCCTGGGTAAATCTTAAAGTTTTTCAAGATACAAACAGATTTAGAGTTTTTTTTTTTTTATTCAGATAAATGATTTATAATTTAGCTATCCACTCAATAATGATAGGTAAATTGCATCTAACTACTTTTACTAGAGGATAAAGATTCCAGATTAGTGCAACTTAGTTAGATAAGTGTTAATATATTTATTGCAAAAATAAAAATGTAATTAAAATAACAGTAAAACCTTCACTACTAGTAAGGGAATATAAGTTTTAGTGCTACTGACATTAATTGATTATTTTTATCTTTTACTTCATATTACTATCTTTAAATAATTCTAGTTTGTTAATCAGAAATGCAACTTTGTAAGGTCTAGAGATTATATCTTTCTTATCTGTTTTCATTTCAAGCCAGCCCATCATCTCTTATTTCATGGCTATCATTTTACCATGCCAATCATATCTTTTTTTAACTATGCTGTTTGCATATAATGATTATGTTCAGCAAAATAATAGCATTAGTCAATATTCTATTGCAAATAAATAAAATCAAATGCACCAAAATTGAATCATGGATATCACTATCCATTGTAAATCATTTTCTTTTTTATGATAATTGACATTTATAGATCTAACCAAATTGCTTAAAAAACATTAAATTTAATGATACTGCACTATTTATGCTAATAAATTCTTTATTTTATTTTAAATTATATATATATTGTACCGGATCGATCCGCAGAAAGAACTTACTTACACGTATATATGTTTTGGCTGGTTTCAAACTTCTTCATAATACATTTATAATCTTATTTAATTATAAATGTTACGTGAACAAACCAGCATGTTTGAGCAAAATGGGAAATATTATTGATAACTTTAACTATCAACAATGGCCCACCTCGGCTGCTAGATTCAAACCCCTACTATCCAAACACTTTATTTGTTTCGGAGTAAACTCCAGGTGCCAGCTAGTCTCAGACTAACATATTTGGTCAGTAGGCTCATAATCCAGCGCTCAAAACGATCCCAAAAACTAGCCCAGTCTAATTTTAATCAATAATAAAATATAAAAAAAGAATTGGTAAAAAGAGATTGATAAAAAGATATTGATAAAAAGAATTGACCGACAAATAAAGTTTAAGTTTTAAAGACCATTTATTTTAATTAACATTTACTAATTTTAAACATTTTCTAAATCTAATATAACACACACACATTTTAATTTAACACACTATAATATGTCTTATGAGAAAGCAAAATAATATTTGACATTGATAAATTATCTAACATTCACAAACACGCACATCAATAGTTCATTTTATGCATGCTTATAGAGTTCAAATTACTTGTCTCTGTAGGATTTACGAATTACAGTGGTGGCTACTATATATAAATGAGAATAATAAAATGTTTTACCTAGGATTTTTGGAATGTGGATATTGCTTGTTGTTAGCTGCTTCTGATGGAGTATATCTAACCAGTTAGATTTGATGTTTCTTGAGGAGATTTGATGCTAATCTGTTGGTTTTATTCTTGGAGACAGTTGAACATTGATGGAGGATTTCTGAGCTGTTAAGTAGACATTATTTCACGGGCAGGTCTTGCTGATCTTGTTGGACTAAGGGCTGAAATAAGAGCATATATTCCCAAAAGCTGCTCAGCACTGCATTTCTGTTTCTGGATACATAATATGAATTGCACTGTTATCTCTGGTGAAACAAGACTGACACTAGACAAACTGAAAACTGCCTGTCCAAGAAAAATCTGGCTATTTATATATGCGAATTGTTTTTGTTATA
The DNA here is from genome assembly GCA_028023455.1 of Epiperipatus broadwayi. Taxonomy (NCBI): domain Eukaryota; kingdom Metazoa; phylum Onychophora; class Udeonychophora; order Euonychophora; family Peripatidae; genus Epiperipatus; species Epiperipatus broadwayi. The sequence continues at coordinate 78,773 of JAQFVV010001136.1, forward strand.
ATGTCTGCCGGCAATATGTGTTGTCGAAATTCCTGTAGTAGCTAATCCTTTTTAATCTTGTTGCTGGGTATTTTAATTAGCAACCATCACAAATGTGTTGTTTTTATAATTTTAATTAGTAACCACTGCTGTGTTTTTAAATATATTTCATTTTAATATTTATTTTCATGTGTTTTTCAATACACATTTGTTATATATTTTATTAACAAGCTTACATTCACGCACATGTATAATTTATCCTAATAAACTCAAATGAAAGATATTTGTATTTTTTAAACTTTAAATTATATTTCGACTAATAATAATCAACTCAACTTCCTTTTATAAAACTTTTAGTTTAACTTTTCTAACCAAAAACCCCCTCCCCCCTTTTAATCAATTATTTTTTAACTTTTATTTCAAACTCTAATGATAGAAAACTATTTGACTCTTATCTTTTCGAAAACAAACTGTAATAAACTCTTCAACATTTAAATACGTTTTTCTTTTATGAAAGATTATTTTAATAATTTTTTTAGATAAATTAGTATGTTCCAATTTCAATATTGGTACAATATTTAGGTTTGTTTATGTGAGTACAATAATTTTGACCCAAGATATTACATGCACACCTTTGTAAATGAGTATGTTTAAATTAATAATGTGTCTTTTTAATATCTTGAGTATAATGCAAAAAATAAAACCATGAAAACTAATAAATTTTATTCTAATTAAGTAATTTTTAAAATGTAATAATTCAACAATACATAATCAAAAATAAAAACAATTGATTTTTTTCTAAAAAAAACTTAAAAGTATTTACATAAATATTTTTATATTGTATTATGCAAATATAATATTTATATTGCAGCAATTATTTTAAGATGATAATTTATTAAAGGAGAAAATAATAATATAATAAAAAAATTAAATTAAATTAAATAATTGTTATATTATTTAATAGTTTTTTTTTTTTCAAATAATTAGTTTATATAATTTTATTATATTAGATACATATTTATTTAAAATAATCAAGTACAACTTTGTTTTGACTATGGTAATGAAAGATGGTTATAAGAAGAGTGAGAGTATAAGTTTGCATGTGTAATAAATATGAATAAACATGCACTTATTAACATACTCAGGGGTAATCAACCTTTTTATACCTACTGCCCACTTTTGTATTTCTGCTAGTAGTAAAATTTTCTAACACCCTACTGGTTCCACAGTAATGGTGATTTATAAAGTAGGGAAGTAACTTTACTTTATAAAATTTATAAAGCAGAGTTACAGCAAGCTAAATAATATAATCTATGAATTTTTTTTAAAAAGTAAATTAAATTAAAAAAAAAAAGAAAGTCCTTCAGTGTCAGACAAAATCCCTATTACCCACCATGAAGGTTGGAACACCCACTAGTGAGCGGTAGGGACCAGGTTGATTATCACGACCATACTTATTTGTTTTATTACAAATTACTTATTTGTTTTATTAATAGTATATACATAAAAAAGTAAATTATTCTGACTAATTATTTTAAAAAAAGAAAAGATACTTATGTAGAAGTCCAGCAATGATCAAAAACACTGGCAGAAATAAATTTATAAATAAGGACTGAATTAAATGCTTTTACAATCTTCTAAAAATTTAAATACTTAATATTTTAGCTGAATATTAGATAATATTTCAATCACAAGAAAGCCAAGTTATTAGTCAAAATGTTGGTTTTGTTGTTAATTTCCCAATTTAAAGTATGCTGTGATGTCATGATCAAGTGCTGGGATAACTAATCAATAATCTGGTGAAAGTAAAGTGATTTTCTGCGTATGCACATGATTTGCCATCAATCTTGTACTTCTTGCCAAAGTGAATGTGCATAGATTTTTTATGTGAGAAATGTAATTATTAAAATTTGGGACTTGTCTGCTACCTAAAATGATGCAGTTGAGTATTTCCAAAATTGTAAAATGCTGCATTCATAAAGATTGTGTTCAAATGGCCATGATATGACACATTAAGTGCACAATTCTGATAAACAATGGTAGTGTTACATTAAGGATTATGAAAAGAGAATTTCTATTCATAAGGGAATGTGGCTTAAGGGCTCAAAAATTATATTTGTAACAGTGCTGAGAATTATTTATAGCTGGTATAGAGATTTGAGTTCTATTGAATGGAGAAAACAGCAGCTGAATATGACAAATAAGATGGTCATAGACTGCAATCATTATCTAAAAAAAGTTTGCATGTCCTGCCTTTCATCTTGACAAACACACAAAATCGAAAGTCCTAAAAAATTGGTAGAAATTGATGAGAGCTTTTTCTCTTAGCTGAAAAAGCAAGCCTGTAGAATATTTCCAAAGCAGCAGATGTTTGGAGGCTTTTATAGGGAGACCAATGAGTGCTTCATCCTAAGAATTCTTAACAGAACAGTGGCAATTCTCATGAAAATAGTCAAAGTGAAAGCCAAGCCTCAACAATATATTCGGATTATTGGAAGGCTTACAAATCTGAGCAGCGAGCTTCTGGTTTTTAATATTTTTCAGATCAATCACACAAACAATTTTGTTGATTCTAAAACAAGTATTCACATCCAGAACATAAAAAGACTTGGGGGTGCTGCAAATGGCATTATAAAAGGTAGTTGGAATTGCATGACAACACCTACATTTATGCACAAGGATGATGATGCTTTCATATATATTTTGTACAACATAAGATCATTTAGTCCACTGCAGTAATGGTAAAATAAAACATTTTTTAACATGGAAAAAATTATGCATTTATATATACATGTTTAATTGCCTTTTTTAAATATTTTGTTAACTAATAAATCCCTTTTTGTAAAAGTTTACTTGTTGAATTTTTCTCTTACTAAAAACCTCATGTCTTTATTATTTTTTTGTTTCTTTACCACTTCTAAAATCTAGTAAATTCTCATTGTTAAAAGTTTCCTTGGCAGAACATCATTTGACTAATTGCAAGTAAATAAAATTATAGAGTACCATTTTTTAGTAAAGAAAATTATAAAGAAAATTTTTAAATGTTGATGGATTTAGTTTGTCAGAAGACTCCTTGCAGACATTATTTTATAAGATTCCAAGATTAGAAAGTTAATTGCCAGACTAATATTTATGTGTACTGGACTAATATATAAATACCTAAAAAAATATTGCTAAATAAAATATTATTTGCTATCTTATTTATAATAATCACTTTTATAAGTAAATAGAGGGATTTGAACTTAGGATTTTTCAGTCTATATTCATACTTCAATTCATCTCAAACAACTGACACACATGACTATCTATATGCAAAAATTATAGATGATTCCCAATATACATATTTCATGCAGAATCAACCCTCATCAGTTTGACCAGATCATAAACTCCCACACAAATATTCAAACAGTGCTTGCCCATTAAAGTTTAAGTAATTGATATTTTAATATAGACCAACTACTGACTGCATATATATATATATATATATATATATATATATATATATATATATATATATATATATATATATATATATATATATATATATATATATATATGGGAGATTATGATCTGGCCCAACTGATGAAGGATACTTCTACATGAAATACATACATATACTGGGGATCATCTACCTTTTTTGCATGTATGTGGTTATGTGTATTGGTTGTTTTAAATTGAGTGGAGACGAATATAGATTTAAAAACCTAAGTTCAAATCCCCCTATTTACTTATATAAGAAACATTCAGTATACTGAATGAATAAGCTAATTAACTATTAAGTTTTATTTAATAGAATCCTATGCTGGAATATAGAAATAAAGTTTGTACATTTTAATAGTGTGATCTGTGTGGAAGGAGGAAAAGAAATAGAACAATTTAGATTTTTATATTGAGTAATAGCATAAAAGTTTGTATCCAGAACTGATAATAAAACAAAAACATATTTATGTATTTTTATTTTGAACTTATGAATGAAATGACTTTCTGAACAAAAGAAAGAGAAGAGAGATTTATTTTTGTCCCACCAGCCAGATTTTTAAGGATCTGATAGATCAGTTTAAAATTTATACCTTTTTTCACATTATAATTCATTTGCTAATTATTCCACTATGGAAATAATACCTAAAGTATTAGGAAACACCAATCCAAATAGTAATTATTTTAACCAGCAAATAATTCTGGAAAAGATTGCAAAAGGGCCCAAAGAAATAAGAAATCTTACTTTAAATAAAATGAACTAAACAATGTTTTTATGGTACACTTGGTAAAAGAATAATGCGCTCCATGGGTAATATTACTAATTATAGTTTATTTTATCTAATTCAAAATATTGTTTATGGAAAAATTAAATTTGCTAAAATTTTAAGGATAATATTAATATTTTATATTTATTTTTAAAGATTAGTGGTCTTAAAAAAATTCAATAAAAAATAATATTAAAAAATTACTGACAAAAATATTCTCATCGATTTTATATGAGCATATATTAAAATGTATATAAGTTTTTATAAGAAATATTTAAGATATAAACATATGCATTTAATGGTTTATACATGCATATTATTTATGGCCTTTAAAATAAGCTTAAATAAATGTAAGAAAAAAATGCCCATTTATAAATATCAATTTTTGAAATACATTAAATAAATTTTATTTCATGAAACCAAAGGGATGTGTTTATTTTATTTTTTACATACATTGGTAAAGAAATTTATTTGTTTTAGTCTTATTATTTAGTTATTTATATCATTAATCACTAAAGAAGCTACATCTAAGATTATATTAAATTTATACTAGTAAGTCAAGACTTCAGCTTAATATGTGCATTAAGCAGATTTATTATTGTATATTTTGTGTAGGCTTAGAGAAATAGATATTTTAATAGGATGATTATGATATGTAATCACAATAATGATGATGATGAATGTGGTAGTATTTGTTTTATATGTCAAACAAAATATATAGAAAAAAATATTTTATATTACAGAAAAATGAGAATTATGTATATTCATGATAGTATAAATATGTTTTCCACTTAAATGATGATAAAATTAAATGACATGAAACAAATGTTTTATAAAATATTTAAGAGATATATTTTATCTCACATAATTTATAAAAAGTATTATAATTATCAATATTAATTTGAAATAGTCATATAAAACTTCTGTTCAAATTCATAAGTGAAATATTTAACAAATCAACGTAGATTACGGATGAAAAGCAAGCAACGGAATGTCAATAATTGGACTACATATAATGTGGGTTAATGTTTAACAAATTGTTTTTAATTCGTCTTACATGCATGTATATATTTTTGTAACAAGACATAGGTTTATTTGCTGCTCATACTAGTAATTTTCAATATATCTATTTATTTTTGCAAAAGGATATAGAAGTACAATTCTAAATGAAAAAAAAATATTTAAAAAATTTAAGATAAATAAAATAAGATTTAGAATGTTGTTCACATCAGGTATTTATTTTATTATTGTTATTTATTTAGTTCTTTAATCATTATTTTTTATTATATTTTATTCACATAAATTTGTAATAAATTAAATTATTATTTATGCAGTGTTCCTTATTCTCATTCATTCACTAATTTTATTTTGGATTTGATGAATATCTGTAAGTACTAGATATTACAATAGTTTCATAGTATATTGCCATTAGGTGATAATTTATTACTATCAGCATACAATTATAATTTGTCTCATGATCTATAGTTTCGATATACTTGCCATGAGGCTAATATAATTAGTGTAAAAAGGTGTAACAGGAGTATCCATTGTGTAAATAATCTGATGGCAATGGCATCATTTACAACTTGCAAACCATTTCACATGTTAGAAGACTTTGAATGTCTTTCAGATTTGGATGACATCAATAGGAAGATAAGTGATGCACTTCTAAAAACTGTGACAAAAATAGCAGTACAAAAAAGCAACAATTGATCAATAAATTTTCTACTGAGACAAGATAATTTATGAAAAAAATAAGGAATAGGAAATTATCTAAAAATTATGCTTTAAAAATAATTGAATAAAATTTTGTAAAATGGTGCAGAAAAGTTTATAATGATATAAGAAACTATAATTGGGAACTAGCAAGGAAAGCCATAGAGGAGAACAAAAGTCTCAAGAGTGTAAAACTATATCTTTTGGTAGGAAAATTATTCCTGAAATAAGAAAAAAAGATAGAACTATTATTAAAGAGAGAGATGATATTGTGAAATGTGTATAAATGTTCTATCAAGATTTATATAACAATAAAGAACAAGAAAAACTACCTTGTTCAACTAATATATTTTCTGAATTTCCCAGAATTTTAAATGAAGAACTGAGATATGCAATTAAATTTTATGAAGAGGGAAAACCTGCAGGTAATGTTGGAATTATAATTTCTATCTTAAAAGATGCACATAAAGAAATATAATTTCTTTTGTCAATGTTATTTACCAAATGTTTAAATGATAAAGATGTACCAGATGATGATTGGAAGACTGCAATATTAGTATTAATATTTAAAAAAGTGATCAACAACATATTAAAAATTACAAACCTATTAGTCTTTGATCAGTTCTATGCAAAATTTTTATCAAGATAATTACAACTCATCTATAGTGAACTGTGGACTTTTACCAACCAAAAAAAAAAAAAAACTGGATTTAAAAATGGGTATAGTATAGCGGATCATATCCAATGATTGAGAAAAATTATAGAAAGAATCAATGAATATGAGCACTCATTATAATTTGGATTTGTAGATTATAAAAAGGCATTTGATTCTATAAGCATTTTCTTAGTGATTAGAGCTTTAGATAATCAAGGTATAAATCCAAGATATTGTAATATTCTGAAGAATATTTATAAAAATGCAACAGCAACATATATATTACATAATATTGAGAAAGTTATATAATAGGGCGACTCCATATCTCTAAAACCTTTGACAGTAGTTTTGCAAGAAGTATTTCATGGATTAAATTGGGAAACTAAAGTAATAAAAGTAAATGGAGATTATTTACATCATCTAAATTTTGCAGATGGTGTAGTTGTCTTTTGCAAATAATAATTTAGAACTTTAGGAAATATTCTAAAAGTTATCAGATGAAAGTAAAAAAATAGAAGTAAAGGTAAATATTAAAAAGACTAAAATAATGTTCAATGGATTTTCTCAAAAGAAAAAATTAAAGATTAATAATGATGAGTTAGAAGAAGTTAATAACTATAAATATCTTGGTCAGATTATTACTACAGATGAAAACATAATGAATAAAATTAATCATGGAATTAAACATGGCTAATGTGTTTTTGCTAAAAACAAGTATTAACAGGAAATATGCTATGCATCTGTAAAAGCTTTTAATAAATGTGTTTTATCAGTTCTTACTTACAGATCTGAGACTTGGACACTAAACAGAAAAGTGCAGACCACTCATTGCAATAGAGAGAGATGCATGTTAGATGTAACAATAAGGGATTGAAAATAAAATATGGGTGAGAGAACAAACAGGTATTATTGATATTATTGAAAGAATTAAGAGTCTGAAATGAGTTGGGCTGGACATATTTCTAGAAGAAATAATAATAGATGGACAGTTGAAATCTTAAACTGGATTCCAAGAAATTGTAAAAGGTCTGGAAAGAGATCACATGTGACATGGGTGGATGAAGTAAGGAAGTGTATTGGAGTTAATGTGGAGAAGAGAAGCAAGAGATCAGAAAAGATGGATTGCACTTGGAGAGATCTTCATCCCACATAAACTGATAATGGTTAAAAATGAGGATGATATTGGTAATATAATTCAACCAAAGAAAATATAGCCATAAATTTGAGAATGGCTCAAGTTAACTATAAACTACATCCAAAATAAATGTAATATCAGTTTTAATTATTATCCACATTGACAATATACTGCATTCAAAAGCAATGCTTTATATATCAGCAATATATTACACTTGCAATAAATGCAGTAACAAATTTAATTATAGGATAAAGAAGATCAGCATAAGATCTCATAATGTTTTACATTTCATCTTTTATATTCCTACTTTTTATTATTATAGAATATAATAAAAATTATAAAAAAATGGTGATTTTATACATTTGACTTTTAAGTACAATTTAGATAGTACAATAAGATTTTAACACAACTCATCTGTGTTGCTTTTATTACCAATGAATACTTATAATATAAAACCATCAAAAGATCAAGTTATCATGGAGAGTTTGCCACTGTTGTTGATTACTTATGATTTACTTAAAGTTTTCTTTAAAAAAAAAGGTCTGCTAAATACACTAAAAAAAGATTAAAGGAAGATAGTTAATACTGGTTACAAAAACTATTAATATTTCATTCTCTGTGTACACCTTTTCTCCTCAACTATACTTTGAGTAACCTCAATGCCCCCCTTTAATTCCTGTAAAATTTGGTTGGTTTCCTTTTTGTGGTCCCTTAAGAGCCCTGTAAACTTAATGTGTATCTTCTCATAATTTTTCTGGCAATCTATCTGCAATTTCTCTAATCCTTTCTGCAGTCTATCCTCTGCCTGTCTACTCCTTACCTCCATTTCTAATTTATTTTGCATGATTCTCACTTTCATTCATTTCTCTATCTTCTCCATCCTTTTATCTAGGGCCTCAAGTCTCTTTCCATTCTATGGTCTCTAGCATATGTTTTTTGATCTTTCACTTTCATCTTTTGGTCATCTGTCAGTTCATTTCCATAATCTTTCCTACCTTTATAAACAAGGCTGATAAAATTCCTGATTTCCCTTCATGTCTCTCTCTGGTCCTGGTTCTTGTATTTTTCAAGATGGTTCTTCCAAGGCCACTGGTCTTTCCACGCACATTCTTTTCATACACTGGCTAGTACTCACTTTCCCTTTTGTCTCTCCTTCTGCACTACTACTATCTTCAACCACCTCTCTCCCAGACCTCAGTGTTTTTCCTTTGTTCTTGGCCTCCTTCAGATTTTCCTCTTTTACTTCACTTTCTATCATTACACCCTCGCTGACTTCCCCCACTAACCTCTTCTTGTGACTATCCATCTTAAACTTTTATTTTCATATCAGGTTTTATTTTGCTAAATGATAATAACAATAACAAAAAAAATCTACTAATATTACTAAAATACAGCTTTCTCCATCTCCCTTCCTGAAAAAAGCTCTCTTTAGCTTCACAATCTTTAGCCCACTACATATTTTATTAACTTATGCTATCCTTAATCCTTCTCTCTCTAACAAATGTCTCTTTTAAATATGCCCCTGATCAATATTTAAGACACACATACACACACACACATAAGCACATATATATCACATGACCCACCAATATTTAAGACACACATACACACACACACATAAGCACAAACTTTCACATGACCCACCACTCTCCACACTATCTCATAACACTGATACCCTTGAATACATATGTTGAAAAGATAAATAATCACCAATATACATATTTCATGCTAAACCAGCAATCATCAGTTTGTCCAGATTACCATCTCTACACATATATGCTGAACCAGACAAAATAGTATGTTCACTTAACAAGATTCAAATCCTAAGCAAAAGTACCTCGAATCCGATCATGCTCGAGATACACAGGTCTGGAGCAATCCTGAATTCTAACCTATTTGCCTATTCTTCGAATCTCTGACCCAATGAACAACAATACTGGGGATACAGTAAAATTATTTTAATTCCATGCCCAGAAGCAGAGCATAAGATCAGACTGATGATGATGATTGAGGTCGGAGTAGCCCAGAAATTACATTATTATAGTTATTTATTACTGCTAAGCTATTAGCTAAAGAAAATAGTTCTAAATACTAATTCAAAAATAATAATTCAACAACAAACCAGGATTTACATGAAATTATATATTTAATAAAATATTGAGAAAATGCATATATATGTTACAAAATGTTTCATGCTTGGGATGACATTGTTTATTTACGAAACTTGGGATTTGTTTTTTATAAAATCCCCTTTATTAATTATCTGATGAATATAATTCTATGGAGTGTGTTATAACTTGTGTGGGGTTAATACGCCAATGTACAAATGTTTACCAATGAAATGCTGTGGATGGATAAAACAAATATAAAAGATTGGAACAGATTCAGATTACAGAAAGATACACGATAATTTAGCATTAATCATTTTGACAAATAAATATAAATATTTATTTACAATCTTAAAATCATTATATATGTTGGATAAGCATTATTTGGGCATAGTGTCTTTAGAATAAGTATACAAGAAACAAACAATGCGCTATATTTACAAGAATAAATTATACAATAATTAATATAAATTGATCTACGTCTATGGGAATCGATAACGCTTTTAAACGAAAGCAGTTTTAAAATCAAATACTGAATATATTTTACGAAATGAATCATTATCTTTAACACATCACTGTGACTTACTAAGGTTAGGCAGATGGTGATTAAGTTAAGGAGCAGAGTAACGGTACTAGCATACAATAAAGAAATGCGGCATTCATGGCGATTGTGGATATTTTATCATTTTAAAAGAATATTTGAAACGAATTTAGATTTTATAGGTCCGCGCATTCCAGCAGAGTGATAATGAAGGAGGGGCTGGGTTTGAGAGCCCAGATCTGGATGTGCCATCTTCCACAGTACATAATATCATAACCCTCATGTTCCACAGGGAGAGTATCCCTGATTACGAACGATTTTGAAAAGTAGGACGGGAGCTTCATGCTTCCGATGCCCCAATGACAAAGCAATCAAGAAATGGAAAGATAAAATATCAGAATAAAAGAAAATGTATTCCAGCAATGTTATTGGACATCAATATAATTTTTATAATATAATTTTCAAATAATATTATTTTAAAGTTTGGAAATGGTCTAACCTCTTGCGCAATAACCTGTTTTCAATTCTGAGTCATTTAACAAAGTGTAATAAAATAATAACTCTTTTCTATAGCATTAAACTGATAAAATTTATATTTAAATTCGATTCCCATATACGTATTACAGATTACACTAGCCCTTTAGACAACAGCGGGAAAGAAAGGACTAATTATATTAATCAAGGTTCACAATCTTTTAAAATGAAATTTAAAGACAAATTTAAATAAGAAAGTAAAATATGCATCCACAATAAAATATTTAAAAATAACGTGAATACAGATTTAAATATAAACCCAATCTAGCAAATGATTTCAATTTTGAATAAACAAAACTTTATCGAGAGATTTTAAATGAAGCTTCGCTTCGTTCCAAATTAAACAATTATTTCCTTCCCTTTTTAAAATTCACAAGGTTGGTTATTGGCATATTAAATAAAATAAATTATAGATATATATATTAACCAAAATAAGTTAGATATAAAGGGAGCTGCACAAAGCTATATAACATAAATGAAGTGTGAAAGGTAAGTTAAAATACATTACATTAGTAAGGGATTACTGAGAGAGAGAGTTTAAAAGCAAAATTAGCTAGAAGTTGTAAATTAATACTCGAATTAAAATACAAAGATTTAACTACATCTTATTGGAAACTACAAAACAATTTAGGCATTAAGGTAGCTCTACATTAAAAGTTACCTAAAGATAGCAGCTTAGCAGTTGGAACAGCTATGGCCATCTTGTATGGCCAGTCAGATGAAACATGGCGGTTGCAGGCAAACAGTTTTCTGAGAGGAGAAGACAAAGGTGAAAGAGTCCACTACTCAAATTTCATCGTGCAGGACTTGTGCTGGCTTCTTAAAAATTAAGGTCTTGAAACACTTTGAAATGAAACTGACTGACGAAAGTCTCAACTCACTGAAAGATAACTAAAAACTCTAAGTAACTGACTTATCAAGTGAAAATAACCGACTGACTTTAAAAAGGTCTTATGGGCTCCTTTTATACACTATCTCTATAATCCCCTTACAAACAACATTTAATTAACAACATGTTTTTATACAGATAAGGCTCGAAATACCATTTGTAGCTATTTTAAATCATTTGACAACAACTGCTAAACGATTTGTTTTCGATCTTAATTGCGATTGACAATTTTAATTAAAGGCAACAAGCTGAATTTAAACAAATATTATTTTAGCATTTCGAGCCTCCCTCATTTTCTTTGTTGTCACATTAAATAAACACATATATAAAAATAATTACAAATATGTAAGCAAATGTATTGTCCAGCAATAAACATAGCAATAAAATTATTGCTTTAGTCATAATATATATATATATATATGTGTATATGTATGTGTGTATTGAGAAAAGAGTTGTAGTGTCACAATATATATATATATATATATACGCATCACTCAAACTACTGTTCCACTTTTACTAAACAAAATTAAGTTTACCAATCTTTCTAATGATTCGGCATACAGTGTGTGAGTGAATAGCATATATTTATAACAAGGTCTAAATTGCTGACCTTACAGGAGGTTAATGTAGATGATGAAGCATGAAACTCGATGATGATTAGATATCAACTGCTTCAATGCTATAATTGCTCAGATATATATTAAAATAGCCAATTTCTCATACTTTAATGGACAGGCTTCAATCTACTCAATACTCCAACTCTTCAACTATCCATCCAATTGAAAATCTGATAGAATGCTCAAAGGACACCCTGAATCCAAGATTCTTTTCACACCCATGTTGACCTAAAGTCAATCTGATCCCTAATGTACAGGACATAATCCATTTAATACATATACAAGGGATGGGCTGACATCTCTACTATTTAATAACTGAAACATACAGAATTATTATATACCTGGGTCTATATATGTAATATATATATATTATAATGGGAGAAAGCTTTAAGATTCGCATACACTGAACATGAGGGCGCCACTAGTCCAAAAATAGGAACTAGACATTTATTTTAAGGGTGGACAGGATATGCGAACCAAAATGTGCCAAACTAAACTCAGGGAGAAACAAGATATCTTAAATATTGTTTAGACAGTTGAGAAAACAAAGCACAAAGACAAACGTCAGCCAAATTAAGTTTAAACAAATTTTAACTTTTATTTATGAGCAAAATAACTTGTAAGAAAAAGTTTACACGAAAATCAATAGGGTTATCTCAGGCATGTACTAGAAAGACTAAACACATTGCCCTAGCAGACTTACTGACTCTCTAATAATGAGTTCTACAGGGAGGAAGCAATTTCATTCAGCAGAAGAGAAGTCACATAATTGTTGGCCCTCCTATTCACAGGTATGAAAACAATATGTTCCCGAAATAAATCAACGAAACCAGAGCCAGTGAGCTTTTCTAGGCCCTCAAAAAAATGTGTCGGGACCCAAAATGTCATATGCTAGTAGAAGCTGCATCTTAAAACTACGTTCAAAGCAAAGATGATTGATTTACCTCAAGAACCACGATAAATATGCTTCAGAATGAATGGAAAACAAACAAATAAAACTGGTCTCTCCAACCAAACGATTGGCAAAACTAATCTAAGAATTAATGGCCTCAATAGGAGACAAGTAAGTTATTAGAAAATCAGTTACGTCTGCCCCAGCATTTAAAGAAAATGAATTACCAATAATTATAATTAAAAAATAAATTTACGACACAAGTTGTGAGTACACGCTCTGACACATTTTCAGCTATACAAGTAAATACAAAATAAATCTATTGGAGAGTGCACATGAGTACGAAAATAGGAAAGCTATAAATACTTTAGCAGCGAAAGTCTCTCTCACCTGTAATTTACAAAAGGGATAAATATTTTCTTCCTGCTGGTGGCTAAAAAATTTTACAAAGCAAAAACAATTATAGTTTCCGCTTTCAGAGATATAAGAAATGAAGACTATGAAAATAAAGTCACCAGCCAAAAGATTTGGTGGTTTGCAAAAGCGCAAACACCGTATTTAACATTAATTCGGGCTACTAAAATAATTACAGGGAAGCATAAAAATAGAAAAACTCACACGTCACTCTCCAATAAACAACAACTGAAAGCAAACTTGGAATCTTAAAACTAAGATTCCAAGACACACGGCAAAGTACAATAAAAGAGAATAAATATAGCTAATCAAAATGAAGTTAAATATTAATTTATGAATACAGATTTATAATTAGATTGAGCGGAGATTTAATGAAAAGAAATTTACCCTGGAAAGAATAAAAGAAAATTTCATCTTACGATAAAGCACAGTTCGCATAGAGTGCGCACGTTTATCTTTAGTCCATTTTCAGGTCCTTTGACAGCGGCAAGGTAGAGGCAGTGTTTATTTTAGAGGCTCATGGCATGACTGAAGGAGAGCTGGCAGGCGTGGGTCCATCCTTTGTTTAAATTAGCAAGACATTCTAATGATGGCAAAACTCATAGCGGTAGATTTTGACATCTTGCACAGTAATGAAGTTTGTCGATAATGGTTTAAGTTTTTAGCAGGAATTAAATGTCCAAACTGCTATCCAAAATGGTGTGACTCTCAGCAGGCAATAATCCAAGTGTGTATCCTCTTACTGAATCTCCTCTATCTAAAAATTGTCATGCTATCTTTTTCTCGCTACATTTCCCGTGAAAAACTTCCATTAGTCTCTAATTCTATATCTCAGGCAGGGCAAATATTAATTTCCCACTCAATCTAATTTAAGAATTCCATCCAGGGATTATTGAAACAAAAACAACAACACAATTAAACCTCCGCTTTTTTAGAATTAACTTTAAAAATATGACTAAAATAAAAGCAACAGGAATATATAATTAGCAAGCTTGCCTGTTTTTAATCAAATTGATTAAAACAGGCGGTGAAAGTAAACTATTTTAAAATCAATTTTATAAACAAAGTAGTGAAAGTAAACTATTTTAAAATCAATTTTATAAACATGAAAATGATCTATTTTACATATAAACGCGTATGTGTTTTAAATAATAATAAAAATAATTTAGCATTAGACATTTAATGAAAATGAAGTTGTTTTTCCTTTATTAATTTTAGTAATAAAACCATTGAATCGGAAATCAATCCGGTTCAACTGCCTCAACCTGTGATCAAAAAAAAAAAAAGCAAAAAACATTCCTGCAACTTTTTTTCCTTTTTTAAAACTATAAACATTTCAAAAACTATCTCTAGGAATTTGGCTGAATGTTTGCCTCACACTCATGAAAAACCAAAACAATATTTCATTTCTTACATTTATCCATTCTCATAAATCATTAACAATTTTTTTTTGTTTGTTTGTTTTAAAACAATCCATCCGATTGCTAAAAGCTGAACCTTTAACTCTTGTCCAGTGGTTCTTTTACTCTTTTTATTAATGTTCTGAAATAAGTTCCTTTTCCTCTCTTATATTTTATTTGCCTAGAATTTATGATTTTGTCTCTTTCCCGTTCTGTTTTGCTTTCTAGCATATATACCTGAATCTTTTTCTTAACGAAACTTCCCAATTCTTCATCTTTTCCTACTTTATTTTTAGTCATATCAGCACTAGTAAATGGCAACACTTCATTTCCCACAGACTTTTTACGTGCCTTGAATAAGATTGCTTTATAAATGGCTTTTATTTCTGTTTTCATATCATATTCCGAAAACTTTTCCTTAGTTTTAAATCCCTATTCACAACTAACAGTTATTTTACTCAATTCATTTTTAACCTCTTGAGTAACTTATAACTGGCTCCAAGATTTTCTTTCTCCACCACACTATCTATCTCTCTCCATTCTTTACTTATTTCAAACTTTATTTCCACCCTCTCTGTTCTAGTACTATCCTGTGGTACTTCAATTTCTATATTTTTTATGACTACTTTTTCTACTTCCTGACTCTCTTTACTCATCTCATTTTTCAAATCCTTTTCCATCTCCACTTCTTTTTGTTGAGTTTCTTCTACTCTTCCTGTCATTTCTCTTCTCATTTCTTTCATTTCTGCTCCCAGCCTTTCCAGTATTGTTTGTTGACTCTGTTTTATTTCTAACAACACTTGTCATATTTCTTTCATCCCAGCTTGCTGACTTTGTTTCATTTCTATTATCAACTTTATCATCATCTGTGTCTTGCTCTCTTCTTCTTCTACTATCTGGGGGTATTTAAATGAAACAGGGCTCTCTTCCAAACCTGCCGCCCTGTCACCTTCTTCTTTACCTTCCATTTTTACACAAGGCTAACTTGCTATACTAACTTTTTTTTTTTGAAACAAAAAATCTCAAAGCAAATAAAACACTATTTATTTATATGCAAGAAGACAACAACTATTTTTACTACTTTTAAATTCGAAAATTAACTCCGAATGATTTTTTTTTTTTAAACAACAACAACAAAAAAAAACTCTATTTATTATATTTATGTCATATGAAAAAGATGAAACCCCATTCTACCAAACTGCTCCAACAATACCTGCAATAATTAACAAAAATCGAACCTCTACCGACTAGATCTTGCCACTTACATCTGAAATCTTTCTCAACCATGTAAACAAAATCTCACATGGGCTTGAAAACTCGAAGCTCCATGTTGGTTGTGCTAAAAATTAAAATATATGTAATGGGAGAAAGCTTTAAGATTTGCTTACACTGACCACGAGGGCACCACTATTCTGAAAATAGGAACTAGACATTTATTTTAAGGGTGGACAGGATAGGCAAACCAAAATGCACTGAACTAAACTCAGGGAGAAACAAGATATCTTAAATATTGTTTAGATAGTTGAGAAAACAAAGCACAAAGACAAACGTCAGCCAAATTAAGTTTAAACAAATTTTAACTTTTATTTATGAGCAAAATAACTTGTAAGAAAAAGTTTACACGAAAATCAATAGGGTTATCTCAGGCATGTACTAGAAAGACTAAACACATTGCTCTAGCAGACTTACTGACTCTCTAATAATGAGTTCTACAGGGAGGAAGCAATTTCATTCAGCAGAAGAGAAGTCACGTAATTGTTGGCCCTCCTATTCACAGGTATGAAAACAATATGTTCCCGAAATAAATCAATGAAACCTGAGCCAGTGAGCTTATCTAGGCCCCCCAAAAAATGTGTCGGGACCCAAAATGTCATATGCTAGTAGAAGCTGCATCTTAAAACTACGTTCAAAGCAAAGATGATTGATTTACCTCAAGAACCACGATAAATATGCTTCAGAATGAATGGAAAACAAACAAATAAAACTGACTACTCTCCAACCAAACAATTGGCAAAAACTAATCTAAGAATTAATGGCCTCAATAGGAAACAAGTAAATTATTAGAAAATCAGTTATGTCTGCCCTAGCATTTAACGAAAATGAATTACCAATAATTATAATTAAAAAATAAATTTACGACACAAGTTGTGAGTACACGCTCTGACAAATTTTCAGCTATACAAGTAAATACAAAATAAATCTATTGGAGAGTGCACATGAGTACGAAAATAGGAAAGCTATAAATACTTTAGCAGCGAAAGTCTCTCTCACCTGTAATTTACAAAAGGGATAAATATTTTCTTCCTGCTGGTGGCTAAAAAATTTTACAAAGCAAAAACAATTATAGTTTCCGCTTTCAGAGATATAAGAAATGAAGACTATGAAAATAAAGTCACCAGCCAAAAGATTTGGTGGTTTGCAAAAGCACAAACACCATATTTAACACTAATTTGGGCTACTAAAATAATTACAGGTAAGCATAAAAATAGAAAAATTCCCACATCACTCTCCAATAAACAACAACTGAAAGCAAACTTGGAATCTTAAAACTAAGATTCCAAGACACACGGCAAAGTACAATAAAAGAGAATAAATATAGCTAATCAAAATGAAGTTAAATATTAATTTATGAATACAGATTTATAATTAGATTGAGCAGAGATTTAATGAAAAGAAATTTACCCTGGAAAGAATAAAAGAAAATTTCATCTTACGATAAAGCACAGTTCGCATAGAGTGCGCACGTTTATCTTTAGTTCATTTTCAGGTCCTTTAACAGTGGCAAGGTAGAGGCAGTGTTTATTTTAGAGGCTCATGGCATGACTGAAGGAGAGCTGGCAGGCGTGGGTCCATCCTTTGTTTAAATTAGCAAGACATTCTAATGATGGCAAAACTCATAGTGGTAGATTTTGACATCTGACATAGTAACGAAGTTTGTCGATAATGATTTAAGTTTTTAGCAGGAATTAAATGTCCGAACTGCTATCCAAAATGGTGTGACTCCTAGCAGGCCATAATCCAAGTGTGTATCCTCTTACTGAATCTCCTCTATCTAAAAATTGGTGGGCTATCTTTTTCTCGTTACATTTCCCATGAAAAACTTCCATTAGTCTCTAATTCTATATCTCAGGCAGGGCAAATATTAATTTCCCGCTCAATCTAATTTAAGAATTCCATCCAGGGATTATTGAAACAAAAACAACAACACAATTAAACCTCCGCTTTTTTAGAATTATCTTTAAAAATATGACTAAAATAAAAGCAACAGGAATATATAATTAGCAAGCTTGCCTGTTTTTAATCAAATTGATTAAAACAGGCGGTAAAAGTAAACTATTTTAAAATCAATTTTATAAACAAAGTAGTGAAAGTAAACTATTTTAAAATCAATTTTATAAACATGAAAATGATCTATTTTACATATAAACGCATATGTGTTTTAAATAATAATAAAAATAATTTAGCATTAGACATTTAATGAAAATGAAGTTGTTTTTCCCTTATTAATTTTAGTAATAAAACCATTGAATTGGAAATCAATCCGGTTCAATATATATATATAAATTTTACAAGTAAATGATAAAAATAAACCTTAATGATATGCCTACTTATTTCTTTCTCCATTCAAGCTGCATTATTCCTAATAAGAAGAAACATAGATTCATGATGAATTTTTTTGTTTTTGTGCCAGGTTTGATTTTGTATTTTTGAGTACATATATATTTTTTTAACCTTGTCCTACTTGTTTCACTGCTTGAATCCAATCCAAATTTTAAATAAACAAAAAAATGGTGGTTCTCTTTTGAGCTTCTCTATCCCTGATGACAAAATTTATATAAGAATGGTCCTAAACCTGTTCAAGTCACCCTTGGGCACCAGTCATCAGCAGGTAAGAGAGTACATGATATATATAAAAGCAGATCCCCAAATTTTCTGAATAATATGCATTATCAAAATGGATACAAATTAACTTATTGAAATATCCAGAATACATTAGCAGCATGTTAAGAAATAGACAAAAATAAAATGAACATAAAAAATAAAATGTATCTCATGTGAATAGTCATCTATAACTCATATAAAGGGGGTGTTTTAACTATATTTGTGCCTCCAAGTTGAAATGCCAGAATTAGGGAAAAATACTTATATATTATCAATATGGGGAAATTGAATTCAGAATTTCAAGCATCTCTTAACTATCCAAACTGTCTCATATCACAGATACACATGATTACACATATGTAGAAAAGATCAATAATTACCAATATATGTATTTCATACTAAACAAGAACTCATCAATTGGTACACATTATCATCTCCCACACATGTATATAATCAGTGCTCAGTTTATATTAAGATAGCAAATCTTCATACTTTAATGGACAGGCTTCAATCTACTACAAACTTTAACTCTTCAGCCATCCATACCATTGAAAATCTGATGACGGGTGTTGGTTCAATGTGAAATGCATATATTTGTGATTATAGATCTTTTCTACATGTGTGTGATCATGTGTATCAGTGATATGAAAGTGGGATAGTTGAAAGGTGCTTGAAAGTCTGAGTTCAAATCCGCTATATTTACAATTAGGCTCCAGGTGTATGAAGAGTGCCTGTATTTCAAATATTATATATATTATCAAAAGATAAAATTTTTACACATATATAAAGACAAATTAAAAGACTTTTCCATGTAAGAAAGTGTGGGTATGTTATTTGAGGCCACTAAGTTGTAGCATCATAATTGGGAATATTTTTTTATACAAATATCACATATTGTGCTGCAATATACAACCATTGGGAAAAACATTGTTCAGGGGCAGTTTGAGCCCACAGGTTGAGAGTCAAGAAAAAAACTATGTAATGGTCAGATTTGTGCATTCACATAACAAAATCCAGATCCAGGCAAAATATATCAA
This sequence comes from Epiperipatus broadwayi, assembly GCA_028023455.1. Lineage (NCBI taxonomy): Eukaryota > Metazoa > Onychophora > Udeonychophora > Euonychophora > Peripatidae > Epiperipatus > Epiperipatus broadwayi. Next base: position 98,816 of record JAQFVV010001136.1, read on the forward strand.
AGCCAACCAAAATGAGAAGATGAGATCCCGAGTCCAACCAAATTTTAATTCATTCACCACTACTCTATGATTTAACACCTTATGAATGACATTTCTGAGATTACACATGGGCCTTAATTCAATCTGCAAGCTGGATCTGAACAGGGAGAAACATGAGACTCAAGAAAAATTAACAATCTAACAATAACTTAAGTGTTAAACAGATTACTTAACATACTACTTAACCTTAACTAAAATAATGCATATTCAACATATAAAATCATTAAAAAATTCGAATAAGATAATATGGATTAGATTGAAATAGGATTATAAGCAAGAAAGATATGGAATGAGTTTTATATTTTAAATTAGGTTATTAAAACAATAACATAAAATCAAGTAAATAGAATTAACAAGGATTATACAGTGTTAAATATGTGTAATCAAGGCATGCAGGCATTACATAGTTATGAGACTAAATTATTATGATAGTGGTCTCTTCCTAACACATTAAAATAGGTGTATGTGCAGTTAATAAATTATGCTTATAATCATGAGACATGCCAACCAGATGTTGCATTGGTTTGTTAATGTTACAAGACAATAACCTAGCCAAGATGATAACTATATACAATGCTAAGATGGCTGTTATATATATTAATAGTGTGAACAAATAAGCTCAAGATAATGCAGATTCAACTTAGTAACCAAGATTTGAGTTTCAGTCTATTTCTGAATAGTTAATTAATAAAAAGGAAAAGAAATGGTTAATTTTAGATTCACCCCCCCCCTGTGTATTATATATATATAGACACCCCCCCCCCCTCTATATATCTTAATATTTTTAGTGCCATATATATATATATATATATATATATATATATATTATGGCACTAAAAATATTAAGAAATAAGTTCACAATGTGAACATCAAATGCTTGGTGCTCTAAGTCTGGACAGTTTGCTACAATTAATATATGAACAGATAAGTTAAGAAATTTGGATTGGCTTTATAAAATAGTCTGAACCCTTGTGTTCCAGTTCTAATAAAGATAGCTATATCCAAAATAAGAAATGGGATGGCTGGTCACTGTGAGACCATTTTATAAAGTGCAGCTAAATGTAAATGTACAATATGTTCTTCATATAGACACATTTTCAACACACAAGCAAAATACCAATATGTATACTTATAATTAATTAATTGTGCCTAAAATCAGATAGCGTCTATCTGCCAAACCAACCCAACCCAGTTCTTAAACTAGCATTATAATTATGTTAACTAAAAGAGCTTACATTAAATTATAACCTAAGTTAAAATACTGAATCTGCATATATATAATCATAATTAAGGAGGAAGCATATATTTGATGGGCATTGGTAAACATTAACAAATATATTTTAATATTATCTCTAGCTAGACAACATTTTAACTAACATATGTCAAAAAATCATAAGTTATAATAACTGACTGAGCAAACTCTCACAAAATATAATGCAGTTATAACATAAATAAAATCCCAATATAACATGTTGTAGTGATCAATTATTATCTCTCAATATAAGATTTCAAAACAGTGATTCAATATGCAAAGTAGCATTCTTAAAATATTTAAAATGGAATTATCTCCATTGAAAGTTCATTAACAATTAATATTTGCTGTTTTGAAAGATTGGCATATTATAATATATAATAAATTTATATAAAATAGTTAAACAATAAATGTAGGCATGACCACAGTTTTAAGAAATTTAAGTCATAACTTATTGCAGTTATTTATAGATTAGATGAATAAATTATTTGACATTATAAAGATGAATTCAGGCAAGTTTTACACAGTTTAACTTTATAAATGATTTAACTTAATAGAGTTTTAAAAAATAAGATTGGATATTATATTAAATAAGCTAGCTTAATATTATAATTACAGATTTTCTTGATTGTAGCTTGTAATGCAGTAACATCAGATGGTGGGCATAGTGGCACTCTTCTCTGGATAGGTGTTTTGGATTAAGAGGTATTCTCCTTGTAATAGGCTGCTGGAAGGTTCCCCATCTCTGTAATGATGATCAAGCTGTCAGGAATGTAGGAGACCAGATATCACCATCTACCTTGGAGAAATGGCAAACCTGTGATCTCCTAGCCAGACATGTCAGAGTGAAAACTGGCATGAATTCTGGTAGCATGCTTTTTTAAAAAAAAATTATAGAATAATATTTATAGCAAGAAATATGGCCTATTTATGTAATTCAAGGATTATAACACCTTGCTGTCAACAATATTATATATGGCTTGAGAAGCAATTAGCACCCTCTGAAATTTTATAACTTAATTCATTTAAACTTCTCTGTTAATTTTTAACAGGATATTTTAAACTAAATTTGACCCTTTTAAATCCCTACTGACTTTGCAATAGTTTCAGTTCATTAAATTTTGTTTCCAAAAATTATATATATTTTTGGAAAAATATTATTACTTTGTAACAATGTAAATTACTTCAGGCAGCTCTGCTAAACAGGTGTGCCTAGTCCCTTTTGTTTACAACTTATTTAAGGTTAAAATTAAAAATCATAAGAACTTTTAAATAATACTGCTCTCTCTCTATATACCATGGTTATTCATATGTAGACCATGCATATATACACACTATTTAAAATGTAAAATAATAAATTGACTCTTTTTAACAAAATAAAATCTATAATACAAAATATATTATTTTAAAATAAAATATATATGCTGTAATAAACTGATATTACAGTCATTTGTCTGCATATATATGTGTAATGATACTTATATAACTATGTTGATGTTTATATACATGTACTCAAAGAGGATTTAAATCCAGTACAGATGAAGCTGTGGAGAAAAATAGATGAAACATATATGAGATCAGAAATATACCATTTCAGTATAGATTTTTTCTCTTAAGATAGAAAAACATTATGTAAAGTAATTTTCACTATTTTGTAATTTAACTTAGCTAAATACACATTAACTTTTTCAGCGTTGTTGGCATTAAGTAAGTGCTTTGTGTGCTCATTTGATGACGTGTTATTTTCTTTCTTTACTGACGTAAAAAGTATGTGCATGACCTTAATCAAAATATGCTCATTTTAAAACTCAATGTCTAAGCTTTCAAACGATCTTTACCTCAAAAAAATTGGCTGAAATTTGGATTTTTGGCAACAGTTTTAATCAACCACAGTATTTAATTTTTTTGTTTTTTTGATAAATTTTTGTACTTATCATGAAGCGATAAAAGACAAAAATGATTTATGGGCTGTAAGTGAAAATTTCTCTGGTGTTATTTACAAACAAGGCCTACAATAGAAATTCAATGTAATTTTCTCGTAAGTAAAATTCAAAATTTTTTTTTTACATTTTTTGAAAAAAAATTTTTTTTTAATAATTTTAGTTTGTAATTAGTGTGTGTTAATTTGTAATTATATATGCTCATATAGAATTTATATCTATTGAAAACTTAGTCTGTGTTTCTAGTTATATATTTATTTATTTATTTATGCTCATATAGAATTCATATCTATCATAATTTTTTAACGTTCTACCTACACTTTTTGAAAATCATTAATTATGTTTATATAATATGGTTTACAAGTACTGAGTTATAAAACTAATAATCAAATGTATACAAACATTGCATGCACAAACATATAATCAAATTCTGATTCTTGTTTATGTTTTTGTTTATTCTTGTTCATGCTTTGGTTTTACTATATGTTTCATAACATTATTTTCAAGTCTATAGCTAATAAATAAACTACATGCAAATAAATTATATCTATGTGGTACAATAAATATAACAAGATAGCATCACTTCTGTGCATAAAGAATATAAACATTACTGGTGTCCATAAAAAATATAAACATCACTGATGTACACAAAAAAATATAAAATGAAGAGATGAAACTCATTTTATCAGTGATATAGACAGTAGCCTACAATTTCTAGTTTTAGATAGACAAGAAGCCAATTGCTATGATGATTTCTTTTGTATCTTTTATTAGGATGAATCTTTTTCTTTATAGACGTCTTTGACATTTACAACATTTGGGGTACAAGTTAAAAATGAAGTCATATCCAACTTGTTTTGGAGATTGTGAAGCTGTGGATTATCTCCAGGTAAGACATGTTATACATGTTTAGAAAGATAATTTTGTGAGGAATATAAAGAAATCATGACTGAAGATGTATTTTGAATTTTAGTTAATGTTAATTTCCAAATTATGAACAAACAATAAAATAATAATTATTTCGGATGTGAAAATTTTTTTTCCTTATTTTTTATATAGTTATCACTATTTATTTTATGCTTATTGTTTTCCTTAATTTTTCTAGTTTCTAGAAATGTAATTGTTTTTGCTCTAACATAATTAAAACTGAAGTTATTATGAAAATTGTGTCTCAGGCCAGTATTTTAAAAAATTTAATATGGCGGTTTGAAACTGAAGTAGTTAAGCCATGCTCTATAATTATTGCACATATATTATAGACTATAAGCTAATAGTGTATATAAAACGTTCAACCATGTGTTAGAATATATTTGTAAAAAATTTAATATTTGTGTTAATATTAAGAATACACACACATATATTGATTTATTTATATATTGATTTATTTATATATAGTCGAATTATATATATGTGTGTGTATTCTTAATATTAACACAAATATTAAAGTTTTTACTAATAGTGTATATATTTTATGCTAAGTTTATGATGCTCAAACATAAATTGATATAAACCATTTAAGTTGGTTGGGTAATTTTATTAAATACTTTTTATTTAACTTAGAAATTCTCTTTATTTGTTTGTTTTTTCTTTATTCGGGTCAAATCTTGTAATCACTTTTTAATGTACTTATGGAAATGTAATATTATCATTACACTTTTCAGGATTGACAGAAAAAGTTACAAAATGCATGATGTTGGTGCAGTAAGTTTTCAGTGATGTACAGAGTAAATGAGATTTATCATTAATTAAAATAGAAGAATAAATAAATAAAAGATGAAATGTTAATTTCTCTTGATGATAAACTAAAATTTGCTTATTTTAAAATGCTTTCATTAATAAAAAAAATCTTATAAATGATTTTTAATACGTGGTGAATTTCATTTTAAATACTAGAAATATGACAGCATGATTTACATTCCTACTTTGGATATATGAATATGAATAAAGTCTGTCACAAAATATCCAATAACTAAAAGTAAAAAGTAAATATAAAATATATTTTACAAAAAATGCTTTTAATTTGATGGGAATATTTTTTTATTTGATCACAATTTGGGTTGGTACATTTAACTTGAAATACAAATGGAGTTAATATATTTAAATGGAAAAAGTAAGCGACATTCTTAAATTAATTCAATTACTCAAACTCCTCACTTTTGCTTGAAATTAAATCTACCAACCCAAATTGTGGTTGAAGAAATAAAATATTTTTTTAATTTTTAGTCCTTTTTTCATCAAATTAAATAAAAAAAATTTTATAAAATAGTTTTCATATATAACATTCTATCTTTTATAAAGAATTTAATTTGATTTATAGAGATATACACATATATAAATAAGTTTCATAAATATAGTCTCATTATATATATATAATAAATATATTGGTAAACTTTTACAAGACTTTTTAGGATTTGGGGAAAATACTATTGCTTCATCGTTTGACTTTGTAAATAGTATTAAAAATTTAATTATTGATGAAAATGATATTATTGCTTCATTGGATGTTACAGAAATGTATGGATCTATTGATAGAATGAATTCCATAAAAATAATTGAACATGCATTAAAAAGTAAAAATATTTGTAAATATATGATAAAATTTATCATTGATTCTTTAAAAATTTTTAATGATAACATTGTTGCATCTTTTGAAGGTCAATATTATAAAATGAACAAAGGTTGGCCTATGGGATTGTCTGTAGTTGCACAAGTTTGGAATTTCATTTTATCTACATATGAGAGTAGTATTTTAAATATGTGTATTTTTGGAGATATTAAAATTTACAAAAGATAAGTGGATGATGTTTTTGTCTGTGGAAACACTAATAGTATAAATTTGCTTATAGAGGAATTAAATAAGTTGAATGGCTTGAAATGGACTATTGAAAAAAAACAGGACTATAAGATTAACTATTTAGATTTAATGATCACAAGAGATAACAGTATATTAAATTATAAACTAATAATTAAGCCATTGCAAAAAAGAGGATATATAAATTGTAAATCAAAAGTACCAATGATGCATAAGATGGCAAGTTTTAAATCTTTTTTGTTTCGGAATGAAAAATTATGTCGTTACCAAAGTGATAAATTGAAAAATATTGAGATATTTGCCAAGGAATTGCTTGATGTTGGTTATAAAATGGAACAAATAAACAATACTTTAAGTCAATTTAAAAAAAAATATTATAATTTAAAAGAAATGAAGATTAATAATAAAAAATGGATATCTATTCCATTTATTTCAAATCCACAAGTAAAATTTTTTAAGGATTTATATAAGAATGTATTTAATGTTTCACTCTATATTACAAACAATATTAATAAATTAGTTAATAATTCTAAGGATGTCAAACAATATTAATAAATTAGTTAATAATTCTAAGGATGTCATACCTGTCAAACAAAAAAGTAATATCATATATCAAATTTTTTGTGATTGTATGCTATCATATATAGGTGAATCTAGGTGCAGCATTGAGAAAAGATTGAAGGAACACTAATTGTTATATAAGCATGTAAAAAATAAAAATAATGGTGATTTAATATCTTCTTCAGTTTTTTTTATCATGAAAAAACATGTAAATATAAATTTAAATTTAATTTTGAAAATGTGAAAATTCTTCACGAAGAGAGAAACCATAGTAAAAGAAAAATTAAAGAGGCAATTTTTATAAACAGGAATAAAACGCATTTAATAAATCGACAAGCTTCTAACATTAAAATACGAGATTCGTGGAATTTGAATTGATGAAGTTTGCTTCCACTTTTAGTTTTTGAATTTAATGGCAGTTGAGGCAGGCTAGAAAGTAACCGAAAGTACTTCTGCAGATTTAAAGATTGTTTGTAATTGTTTGTAAACCGTTAAAAATATTATTTCAATTATAATTACAATATTGTTTTTAATTAACGGATATTTTATTTATTTTACAGACACACACACACACACACACACACACATATATATATATATATATATAAAATCAAAACTACCCCAAATCTAAAATTAAACCAGACCAGAATAAAAATAATATTAAAACACAACCTAAGGTTTCACTGCTACAAGCAGACTTCTCAAGTGTAAAGAAATAATAA